>DWJN01000438.1:0-24265 GCA_018248895.1 Carystus phorcus
ATATGTCAATGTTACACAAATACAAATCGCTCATTTGGAGCGACAGTGACATAAATGCAAAATGTTAATTTTACACTACGTCATATTTAAGATTTTTTAGGAACACTAATGAAGATTCTTAATTGTTCTTATAGATAAAGAATATTAAATATATACAATATATTATATTATACTATTTTTATTTTATTTTCACTCTTAACGTGACTATAGGGATGATTTTTTGGTTTAATCAAGGTCAGTTTTGCATTTTTTGCACTTATGTCAATGTCGCTCCAAATGAGCGAAATGTTTTATAGGAACTCGTACGAAGTCAAGGAAATAGCTCAATATCCTTTAATAAATATTACATACGGCGTAGTTTTCTACTATCTTTTTAGAATACTGTCATGATTTACCGTCTGTAGCTCATATTCCGTTAAATTAAATAACGCACTTTCCCTTGAGACCGGATTTCAGCGTAACATGAAACAAGATTATTCACCTGTAATAAATCACTTCTTCCTAAGATAGTCTTCTCATCGTGGACGATAAAAGAGGAGTTAGAAATAATGTAATCAAGAAACCTTTATCCGAAGCATTTTAATCTTCATTTTAAGTGATATTAGGTAACAGTAGGCCTATTCAATTAAAAAATACGATTGTAAATAGAAGTCATCATTAATAAATATTAATTCACTTTATAATTATTAATAAATATTAATGATGAGGCTACATAGCCTATATATCTAATACGTAGCTTATGCCAATGGACCGATAGTTAATACTTCTATTTGAAACATTTTGTGATTTTCTATTCAAAATATATATAAAATAAAAAATCGAGGTAGGTATATTTATTTATGACCAAATTGGGAAATTTCAAATACGCACATTTATCGTTTATTTTTCTTTAAAACCTATTTGAAAATTTCTGAAAGTTAAAAACATGACTTCATTGTAAATATTTCTTTTTTATTTATTATTGCACATAAATAGGTATTAGTCAGTGGGTTCCAAATTTTTACAAAGTTATTGTATAGTTGGTATCACATTAAATTATTTTGTGGTTTAAATCTCTAATAATATCCCTTATTATTAACATTTTTAATACTATAAAATAAATACTTTTTACGATAGGAACGATTTGACATGACATTGACATTACGTTGTGTTAATGAAAGTATTGTCGCTTCTCGCTTCATCTCATCAAGTAAGAAAGAGATCTAAAGCGTTCTACTAAACAGCCCTGCCATCTGTTCTCGTCTTTGGTAATTAAATTACTTATCAGTTTTTGCAATTTCTTAATAACAAAAAGTTTACGGCACCTGATATTCCATTCATCTGAACATGAAAGGATTCGCAAAAATATTGTAAATTTCTGTTCTTAATCTTACTTCATTAATTAAAATTAGGTCAGTCAACAAAACTACGACAGGTTATATAATTACTTGCTCATTTATTTATCTTATGTTTGCTTATACAATTATAATTATGATAATTAGTGTCGTAACAATTTTATATTTATTCATAATAGAAGCAAGAATGTGCTTAGCTATTGTCGATGTCGACTAATTGACAGAGATAAGCAACATCTGGTGTAAAAATCCCACAATTGGTGCCGATAAGTCACGAGTAATAGAGTTGAAATCAAAAGAGGAAATGTTGCAAAAACGGGACAAATGTTCCAAGTTACGAAGTTCGCCGGAACTACTAGTGGCATGATAATGTTACCGCAATAAAGATAATACAGCATCAACTTACAAAAACAAAAAATTACAAGGCGTGTGCCTCTTTTCATAACTAGGAGGTTCAGAATGCTGCAGACCGGTGGAGGGAAATAACCCAAGTGCCAGAATTCCGCCCCAATATGGCCATAACCTTCGACAATAACGATATTCTTACGATAACCGATCAATGGCTTAAGGTGGCCTTCGAAGTTTTGCTTATCCACTTGCCCGCAATAGCTTCAACTAAAGATCGGCGTAAGCTGGTATAAACCATCCTTATAGAAGCAATTAATGGTTAGGACTATAGTTTCTGAATAATTACATTCAATTAAACAACAAAAAGTCGTAGTTAGAATGTAAAATATTTTTTAAAAATTCTTACCTAACACAATGTTTACACAACTTCACAAAAACATGAACAAAAACTACGCAAAGAGCGTACAGACAAAAACCCTGCGAACTTCAATGTTAACCCTTCGTTAACCGGGTTACCGTGGGAATGCAAAAAGTGTCACTTAACCCCATAACACCAGATTCATTCGGGAATTTCCTGCATGCGATGAAACCACAAAACCTGTCGGCGTGTACACGTATGTAGGTAGATGTATTCGTATTTTTTATCGACATCTACTAACATGATAAAACAGTAACTCATCTTAAAAATAATATTATAATATTAAATCTCTTTTCAATTTATTTATTTACACTTTATTGAGCCATAAAAATAAATTGAATGAACGCGGACTTAACAGTAAAAGTTTTGAATACTAATTTGTTACGTCTTAATTCAAAACTTAATTAAATAATTGTCTTTTAATATAAAATGTTATAAGTAGTAAAAATGTATTTCAAATACATATTATACACTAATTAATTGAATATTGTAAATGAACATAAATTTATTGAAAGTGTAATTTTGAACTTAATGATCCGGTATATAATTTATTTAAATATTAAATATTGTATTAAATTTCAAAAGTAACACCTAATTATAAGTATTTATGGAATATTTTTAATTGTTATTCCTGTTGAATGTTGTGCACTCCTGTATGTGACATATTCACACTACATTAAGATTTCAAATGATTAGCCGTTATGAGGACAAATTGTGAAATGTTTTTGGAGAGCCTTAATAAATAAGTAAAAGCATCCTCTGCCAGTCAACCTTTGGGCAGTTGGACAACAATGAAGTCAGTTGCAATGGAAATATTTAAAATAAATGTGAAAAATATCTGAGAATCCAAAAAGTATTTAAAATATACTATACATACATATACTTACTGTTTATATCGAAAGAATTTAAGCATATCTTATAATGAAATCGTTTATCGTGAAATATATTTTTACTGCAAAAAAATATAAGAAAAAGAATTTATAAGAATTTATTTATAAGATTACTCAAACTCGCTTTACATTTTATATGTGTTATAGAAATTTGGTTTTCTTTCATTTGAATTTTCTTTAAAATTTTATTCCTAACATTATTCAAAAAACATTGATGTTTCATTCAATGGCCTTAGCTCCGTATCACTTCTTACTTGATAAAACGATATTCAATAAAAATATCAATTAACTTAAAACGTATCAATTTGAATAACCAGACAATACCATACAATAGATTATTCACTTTAATAAAAACTGCGGAATGCCGAAAATTAACATGACATTTACGAATACTGTTTAATAAAAGAAAGGCAAATATGATGCACCTGAGATATAATTTTAGATAAATTATATTTAGATTTATATTTTAGATAACTTTAGATAGATTATAAGCTTGTAAGGCATTTGAATAACTATGCGTGAATAATTATTACAATTTTTTAACTTGTTTCCAATGCATAGATTAATAATAATAAAAATTAACTAAATAAAACCCTACGATACTTTTCATTGAGTTCAAAATTCACCTTTTTAATTGATAACACGAGCGTTTTATACTTCACATTTTTTTTCTTTCTTACTCCCGAAGCGAGTAATTTCCAGATTTTTTCTACAACACTAAAATATTTTTGATGTCCGTAGAATTAAGGTCGTTCCATAATATCGCAGTTGAATTATACGAAAGCTCGTCCAAACATTAGACAGCATGGCGATCGTATTATTCAAACTGATAAACAAAAGGTCAAGTTCCTTGAATCTAATGAATAATGGACCTGAATTGTTCGTGACGGGTCACGTAACCAACGGTGAGACAAATTTTGGAGTCGGATAACTAAGAATGCTTTGGATGGGTACGTTTGTGTAGATAATGTTTATGGAAACGACCATATTTTATTAAGATAGTTATTACGATATTTACGACATGAATAAATAATTGTAGTAACTGTTATTTTGTTTTACTTAATAAATAGTAGATAGTAGCAAAACAGGTTGTTATTAATATAATAAAATAGTATATTAAAAAATGAAAATAAAAAACCTGTCCATTCCCATTTCTATGCCTCGCAGTTTTTCTTGCATTATTATTATTGCAGTCGCAATATAATGATATTGCATGGGTATAAGAGAATGTAAAAAGAAAAGAGGAAGACAACAAAAGAGATTCGATGACGATATCCGGTAAGTTGCAGGCGTAACATAGAGTAGAATAACTAGAGAGAGACTTACCGAAAATAAAGAAGCAAAATGTATGAGAATAGTTATTTAACTATTTATTTACTTATTAAGTAAAGTATATATTATTATGTATGTATATATAGTGTAAGGAATTGTATGTTAATGTCCGAATAAAAGGCTTTATTTATGGGAATAATGTATGTGATATGTAATTAGTTATTAGGAACTATTATTACTAGTACATGTAATAGTGATTCTTATATTCTATATATCTGTTATCTTCAAGTTACCTTTCAGGCTAGTGTCAAAATATTTCAATAGTTAATTGTTATTATTTTGCCTATTTACGGCATAGATGGACAATAGTTGTAGGACGAGTAAGACATTAAAATGACCTTAAATATGACGTCAGCATGACACTCAAAGCAGCGTTAAAGGTCAAATGACGTAGAACTCGCCCTTAGAAGACCGAAACATAAATACGACATCGAACAATTTCTTTTCTGTCTGTAACTTTTCGACCTCAAAAGTATGCTCGGTTAAAATGACTAAATATAATTTAAATTCACACGTTTTATTGTTTTAGTATATTTGTATTAGTTATTATAAATGTTTTTGTATATTTTCTACTATTTAAAAATAATTTTGCTTTACATTTTGAGAATCAGAAAAAATCAGAACGGTGATATACTCCTACCCTCACATTAGAATTTCGTTTTGCAGGTGCATGGACTACAGGAATAACATGTCACTAAAACGCTCGACCCGGGAACACACATTTATCTGTCATATGCCCCGACCGGGAACCGACTCCGGGACTCCTGGCTTCGCAGGCAGAATCACTACCAACAACTCCACGAGATGATCAAAATATTGAAAATTATTGCAATTATTGAATTCCTTAAGTTTTCTAAAAGTCAACTACGGCCTCTTGTAAATTGTTAAAAATAAATTTTACGGTCCAAATGCCTGCACCATAACACTGACAAAATCTTGAATAATATTATTTCTGATTTTGACATACATTGCTTAAATACCTTGGAACTACTACCCTTTTACCAGTTTTACCAGCTTGAGCCGCAGTGAATGTGTTGGTGTTTGGATAGGACGCCGGAAGTCATTAAAACCGGTAATAAAAGGGTTGTCTTTTCGCGGCAATTAAATGTCACCTTCCGTTTTCAAATCGTCGCCCATTTGGTATCCAACTGTCATAATGGAATCAGTACGTGAGCATGGCGCGCGGTAAAAACCGTTGAATCTGAAATTATCAAACGATTCTTTAGCAATTCCGAAGCGAAAGGTAAAATATATGAATATATTTATTCAGTAGGTTTGCAATCATTCTTTGTACACGTAAAAATTATTTAGGTAATATATTACTTTGATGTTTGATACCGACTAAATGTCTAAAATAATACAGCTACGTCATAGGTGGATGACATTTATAACGAAGAAGGTGAATTTTATTTTCAATCACTCGAATACTATTTATTATTTACAGAATATGTTAATTAGTTAATTATATAACAAACATTAATTTTGGAAAAGGCTTAGCATGTGATTTTTGCTACAAGTATAGTAGATTATTCGATTTTTTTTATGGAACTAAAATAATTAATTCTGATTTTTGAACGAAAGAACATTGCGCGCGTAGCTACAAAACAGTGCCCCTGGTGGCAATTACGGCGCGCACCACCTGTCAAATGCAACTGGCGACACTGCCGTTTCGCGCCAAACTAATTATTTAACAGACTCAAAACAAAAAGTATCAGCGAAAATATTGCCACATTCAATTTTAAATTTCGAACGCTATTGCTTTTTATTAACTGCCAGCGATTTTTACATTCTGCATTTTTACAATACAATTATTAACATGGCGTTTAGATTGACTTTTTATGATGTGTTCGAAAATATTTAAATGTAAATTTATTTATACGTTTGCTTGTAGTCACGAAGAGAAACATTCTAATTAATTTAAATTTAAAGCGCCTAAGTAATTCTTTACCGTACAAATTTGAGTAGCATTCGTTGTATCTAATTTGCGAACTGAAGGAGAAAAATCGGATGCTCGCGGCTTAACCAGGGTTTAATTTGTGTCCATTAATAAAGATGATGCGGACGTTACCCTTGTGGCTATTAAATTTTGGTCTCCCATACTAAATTTATTAATTATACAACTAAAACGTTACATCGCTCTTGTGGCTAACGCATAAGGTTTATTATAGATTAACAAGCATGTCCCGTCAATGTGAACCAAATATGCGTTTTTTGCGAACCGGGTGCTCGAACGGGTTATTCATGAAATGCGAGGCGGTTGTATTTTAAGAAAACATGTGATCGTATCGTAAGCCTTGATAGTGTCGGGTGGTAGAAATTTGATCGGTTGTATGTTTTCGCATGCATAATGATTTACAGGTAACGCGAATGAACAGCTGTTAGTTATTTTGATTACAACGTTTGATAAATGTGAAACCGCGAAGGATTCGAATAGCCTGCCAGCTTCGGTGTTCCCGGTTACTTACGAAGTGGGAGTCTATCAGAGAGTGAATAGGCTTTTACAAAGTTTATAGATGTATTGTAGATGTGATAATCACGCGTTTATTCTCGTTACTTACGAAGTGGGAGTCTATCAGAGAGTGAATAGGCTTTTACAAAGTTTATAAATGTATTGTAGATGTGATAATCACGCGTTTATTCTCGTTACTTACGAAGTGGGAGTCTTTAAGAGAGTGAATAGGCTTTTACAAAGTTTATAGATGTATTGTAGATGTGATAATCACGCGTTTATTCTCGTTTCGTAGTTATGATAGTATATTCTTAATGTTATTGTCCATGATACCCTGAATATGGGAAATTTAAATTTTATTGCGGACATATTAGTGAGGTAACGCTATTACAAGCAATAGTTAAATGTGTTAGATGATATAGAATTCTTAAAAACTAAAAATGGTTAATATTCAGCATTTTTCCATTAGTTTTTGTATGTGTAAATTATTTAAAATATATTTTTCTTATTGTTTATCATACACATGAAATATATAGAATGAACTGTAAGAAAACCGACCTAAAAATTAAAACAACCATGCATTTGAGCTATGAGTGTGTGACGTTATTTATTTATTTTAGTTTTAGCGGGCGCAGTCGGTACCTGGATGGATGACCGCTAGTGGCAAACATTTCTTGAAGGTTTCCGAGGTTCTAAAGGTGACCAAGTTAGAATTTTAATGGGCGTTATTAAACAAAGCCGGTTGAGATTGAGAAATTTCCATTCAGTACCTATTTGTTGGTATTATGCATGCCGGATGTGCTACCCATTGTTCTCAGTAATGTATAATTTGTATTGTACGGCCTTGTCCTAAACAAGGATGGTATTAGAACAATTGTAGGTGAATGGTAGCAAAGAATCATGCAGGGTTTTACACAATACGACAAAAAAAAACAATATAATTGTTACATAATCGATTTGTCAATAGACGAAGTAACGAACTAAATTCAATAAAATACTAACTTTAATAATCCGATCCCGAAGTGATACGCATCAAGTAAATGTTCTTTATTGGGGATAGCTCAAAAACTACTCGCCAGATGTCGCTCACTTCACCACCACATAACAATCATTAGCTCTCGAATAGAAAAAGAATTATCCAAATTGGTACATCCAGTAACAAGTTATGAAGTAACACATGTAAAAACAAAGTTGAATTAAGAACCTCTTTCTTTTTTGAAATCTGTTAAAAAACCTTTCTAGGACGGAAAGCTATCAATGATGCCTTTGTTGTTGCTGATGGCTGTGGATGACGATGACTTGTTGTCATGTGGTTCTTCTTATCGTTTGTCAGCTAGTTAAATAAAAAAAAACATATCTATATCGAATATCATCCATACATTAATTCATTCTTCAAAGATGCAAGACATTTTAGGTATCGTGTCATTAAGTGATTAATGAGTTTATTATCAATATTTCAGTTCATATAGAATTATAGACAGTAATAGTGAGAAACTCCTCTGGATATGATCCTCAGAAAGGTTACACAAAAGGATAAACCTTTCAGTATATAACAAGGTACTCTGTGGATAAACTTTAACCTTTTAACTAAATCGACAAAGCAAATATCTATTATCGCTGTTATGTGTAGGCTACTATGAACAGCCGTTAGCGTGATTCAGCAAGCAGCTTGCAGCAACGTTATAACGCCATCTATTGGACGCAAGTGCAGCGAAGATATATTGTCTTATTACAAGGGTAATTTTTTTTTTCGAATATATATTGTTTTAATTTTGACTAAAGGATATGAAATATATGACTGAACTCAAAACCATTTTTATATTACCTGTCTGTCAGAGCTCTGCGTGAAAACCTATGAACGAGATTGTGGTATCTCGGTAAACTGTTTTACATATTCGGGATTATGACTTCGAATATTTTTTCCTGCGAAATAATAAGGTTTTCTTGAAAAAAGAATGGAAGTTTGTATGGATTTCTATCATGAACCAATTTGTTCCGAATTTCCAAAAAACTTATCTATTAACTACTACAACAAACTTAACTATTCGTACTTTATTTGAATGAATGAAATACGTGTTTCCCAGAGTTTTCATATGTTACATGGGTAATAATTACAAAAGTCTTAATTTTTTACGTCTTATCTACGTGTAGTTGTTTTGTAGCTATTGCATTAATGTGTTTTTATTCTAGATTTGTGAATTGCAAATCGAATGTTTCATTTATAAAAATCTTTTAACAAAAAAGTAAAACCGCCTTCAAATGGGATAAAGTAAATTGATGAGGGAAATTGCTTAGGAAGTACATTTGTGCCTTTGCAGGTGTCTCAATAAGTGAAACTGGCACCAACCTACACATAAAAAAATACAGATGAATTAAGAACCTCCTCCTTTTCTTGAAGTCTGTTAAGGATATATTTTTATATACGATTTGAGAATTGCATTCAACCCATAGGTAATGGCCCACTATTGAACCACGCTGTTCCAGTGCGGATAGTAGAGAGAGATTATTTGAGAATTAGTAAGCAACAAATCATTTGCTATGTAATTACAGGTTATAGGGGTAAACATTTATTTGATTTCAGTTTGCCACCATGTCAAACTGCCATTTGAAGGGCCCTGTATTCAGTTCCTAAAGCCGAAATTGGAATAATCAGTTAAGTTTCTGTTCTCGGTCTGGGTGTGGGTACTTGTATTTTGTGTTATCCATGGAACCCGCAACACAGAGAATCCTAGTGGCTTTGAGTTTATGATGTTATTTCTGTATCTTATTGGTATCCTGTTCGATTTTTAAATATACAATATATTTAAATATTGAACAAGATACCAATAAGATTTTATGTTGGTAGAGTTTGCCCTTGATCCGTCTAACTGTCGGAAGCGATATCATATGAAAACCAGTAAACAATATTGCTACTTGGCATATTTATAACTTGTATTTTATATTAATATCTTTGTGCTACAGAAACACATCGGTTTCCGTAGGATGTAGACGTGTGGAGCGTAAACTTGAAGCGCCTGATAAAAATGGATAACAATGCTTCGGTGCGGATACGATTGCTAAATGTAATTGTTTCTCGAGGTGAAGTAACGGTAATTATATATCTGTATCTGTGTTTTTTAATAAACCGAGGCTTAGATAGTAACACTGCGTATTACTAATAACATACTTCTTTTATGCCGTTGGAATATTGTATCCTGACCCGCGTGGCGTATTGGTCACCACACCGGACCGCCTTTCGAAGGGTCCTGGGTTCGATTCACAGCGAGGCGGAAATTTAAATGATGAATTTAACATTTCTGTTCTCGGTCTGCGTGTGTGTGTCTTTCTGTGTTGTCCATGGCACCCACGACACAGGGTATCCTAGTGTGGGGCTATGCAATTTATTATCATAGCAATTTATTCCCGCACTGGAAATATTTGTAAACAATAGCAATAGGTGTCCCAAAGTAAAGCAAGTGAACTCTAGTCCAACGAACCATAATAGTGTCTTATTGATACGGCAGGAAACAGGAAATGGATAGCAAGAGAAATAGTGCGATAGTGGTTATTTTCTGAAAGTATCTCTCTTGTGATAACAAAAGAAACGTGTTTATTCAATCTTTCGGGCGCGTAATTACTTTTATGGTATAAAAGATAATAGTCGTATAAAAGATAATATTTAAGTACTTTTTATCGATTTGGACATACTTATATTACAGCTTACTAAATTCCTTTGCTTCGCTTTGTAAAATGTATGAGTATATAACCACTATCTAAAAAATGTTCAAGGAGTCTTTAACCAATTTATAACAAACACGAAATTTTAAACTTAAGATGACTGCAGTACATCAGTGATAAATGCAATAAAATAAATAAAACCGTCTCTGAAAAATATCCGGAACAAACGTTAACAAACAAAAATTACAAAAACTGTCTAATTATTTATTTTGCGTACGGCGAATTTAACTGTTGTACTAGGAATAACTTATAATGACGGTACCCTGCTATTATCCGGCAAAATTAAATACACATAAAATCTTGAGTAGCACTTTAAAAACATTGTATTTCATTTTTATTTGGCATTACATAATTCCTTAATCATTCGTCAACCGTTTGATAAATAGTTAATCTGATATTGAGTCGAAGATTTTATCTTGCCAGGTTAGATCGAAACTCTAATTAGATCAGCAATGTTTTGACATATTAAATTAAGGTACATACTTTGCTGAAAATTTGACATACCTTCATTAATAATAAATATAATATATGACCCACATATGCGAAGCCGTATACAAAAGACATGGATAAATGATATTTATGTAATAACTATATACTTTACTATTTAAAATTTGTAGGTAATCATTTGTTTGTAACCTTTTTACCTAGCTTTTAACTCAAATGTTTGCCAATAAAACTATATCTAATTTCGTCCTCTAACACGCATAAAACCGCCTCTTTCTATATTTAATCTGCATTCAGTCTATTAAAAGGTCGGTAAAGCAGACACGTGCGCAATCGCGCGATGTCTGTGGCCATTGATAGCGCATTTGAACGCACGATTTACCAGTACGCGCTATTTGCCGCCCACTAGGAGCTCGGAGAGCCCGTGATGGATGTGCGGATGTCCCGCGACTTTTGTTTTTAGAACCACTTTGTACTGCCGATGATATATCATGATCGCGTTTCGCTCGAACGCGTGTATTATATCGCGCGGAAAGCCTAAATGTTGCCGACATGTTGTGATGTTATAACCGGTACTGTAATGATTTGAAAAATATTGATGTTTGGTACAGTTTATTGGTATTAAGTACCGAATTATAATGACTAGTGAATTATTTACAGTAGTGATTGTGTAGGGTACCTGTTAATGCATGAACTAGCCTCTGATGCAGTCTTCATTATTACGTCTATTTATTATTTTCTATTTAGTAGCATCTCATCCATTCCGTTTTTTTACTTCAAATGTAGGTAAATAAATGAGTAGAAAAAGAAGAACCAAAAGTAGGTGTAAGAGAATTCCTTTATTTGTAATAGGTTTTTACCTTGGTTATCCGTTTCTAAAAATGTTCCGCCTAAAAAACTGTACTGTCGATTTTGAAATGATTTTTCCTGGTTTCGGTCACAAATTGGCAGAGCCATAATGTGGATTATAGTTTATACTACGCCTTAACTGGCTTGTAAGTCACTCGTGTTTTTTATGTAGGTACTAATGTGCAAGGGTAACGGTAAACAGTTAAAATAAGGTAGGTTAACGGACTAGTTAATAGAGACGTAATTAATAGAGACAAGATTTCTGTATTTATATTATCGTTGATAATAAATATTATAATTTGTGAAGTAAAACATTATCAAAGAAATATTAAAAATAGACAGAAAAACACTTGTGCATCTGACGTGTAGTTTTTGTGATGTAAAAACATTTCCAAGCTTGGAGATTTTTTTTATTTTACTTTGTATACTTTATGCTGCTGCTGTATACCAATCCAAATAAAGTAAAATTTACTAATATATGGCTAAAAATCTACCTAACCATTTCCATATATTATATCATCATTGTCATTATCACGTAATCATACAAAAACCAATGACCAATGTGGATGAAGTCTCAAACGAAACTAAACCAATACGTCTGAAATTTGTTTCAAAACACGGCAGTTGCATTAACAACAATAACAGTATCTATAATACGTTCAGACACTAGATTCTATCTGAAGAAACCTGATAGCTAGGAACTAACGAGAGAATTATACGCAAGCAGCACGGTCAATTTGTTTCGTGTAAACACTTGGTTCCATCAGCGTTACTGCAACAAAGTGGATTACGCAATACTACAGTGAGTATTATTTACAATGGAGCAAAAAACTTGAAGCGGCGTCTAGTTAGACATGAGACGGGATTTCATTAGTACACGACGTACGAAAGATGCTCAAGGAGAATGAAATTTTATCAGACCTCATAAAAAGAGGTGGTTAGCGATTCGACTGTATTTTTTATGTGTAAATAACTTATTACTGGTACGATTTGAATGATTTTTTATCCGAAAGCTAGTGCTTGAGTAAATTTAAGCATCTGATGTGTAGTTTTTGAGATATCCCCTAATAACGGGCATTTAGTTGATGACTTTGGAATCGAAAGAATTATTACGACGTATTTAATTCAAGTTTCTCTTTTGTCCATTGATAAAACGATGGTTAAAAGATAGTATGCTATTGCGTCTATTTGTAGGGTCTATATCGATTTTGCATCGTGGACTTCCACTCTAGCACGGTTAAAGAAAGTTCCTCTTAAAAAAGTTTTGTTTTAACTATATTTTTCACTTTGTAATATTCCTAATAGGTATGACTGAAAAATTCTACTTTAAATTGAGTTGAATTTTTTAAACGTTTATACATTGTAGCGCTCTCAAAGCCCTATTAAGGCGTCGTTTATAACATGTCATAAATACCCATGACCCGAAACAAAGACTTGCCTGTCACATAAGTTTGTGCCTTAGGATTCGAATTCTAGACTGCTTTGTAGACTTAGGACTGCTCAAGGCCTATAGGATTAACTACTACTACTAGGTTACGCGATCATACGGAGGCGATTATACGGAGGAATGACAAACATAAAGTCTATTTCGGTTTCAAATTTGTTTCAAACTTATTACCTTCTTAAACGGAAATGCATTAGGTTTGCTCCTTGGAGTGTGCACAAGTAGAAAGGCGTCCAGTTTCCTCTCTGACCAGCTATTACTAATAAAAAATGAAACGGTAAAGTATGGAAATCAAGGGACAGAAAGATTGCCCTTAATATTGATAAAAACGTTATCGATAAAAACGCGTACGAGCTACCAAACAGAGCCGACCGCTGGATTAATGAAATTCCTTTCACATAAAAAACACAACGGCTATCGTTGAGCTCGCCGTATAACTCCTGTAACCTCTGAATCAGTTTGACGTCAATCAGGAATTCCCTAATTCCGCGATGTCACCGTATCTGCCGAATGCCGCATCCATAAAGGGCCGAGTTTTTTCTGGCGCAGAGAATGTTCAGTTTTTGCCGTACCGACCATCGACTTGTTCGGACCGTTTTTACACGGCGTACAGCAAACATTTTTTGCGTGGCCCAAAGTCATCTTCGCTCGTCAACCGTCCATATTTCAGTACTCACCACCACAGACGTAATTGATTGAATTCTGTGTAAATAAGCCATATTTTTGTCTCGGAACTTTTTGCTACGTACTCGTTAAAAAGAAATATTAGTGCCTTTAAGCTACTATTTGGTTTTGTCGAACATTTTTTGGCAAAGATCGTTAACTCGAAAGGTATTTACGGTAAAGCGACTTTAATGTAAGCCGGTGGGATAAAAAGTAGTTCAGATTTAGTGTCGCGGTAACAAAAAGTAGGTTTAGAACTTTAGCGAGCCAGACACGTTGTTTTGTACTTAATGAAAACGTTAACACTATTAAATCTTCGTAAAACATACCTACTGACTGTTTCACATCAGATATTATGCTCGCTGTTATACTGTGCTCGCTATTTCGTCCACGGAAGTATTTCACATTCATGATATAAAAATTATCTCTACTAATTTTTAAGTAGGATATTTTTTTATGACATCTTACAAAGTTTTCCATCTAATTTAAATATACACTATATAACTACCATAGACTACATAAAGAACCCTTGAGCAATAGTTCCTATTTCTAGGCTTACTGGTTCTGAGTATAACAACGCCATCTACAAATTCCTAGTATCCTTACAACCATCACATAGAAAACGCAAGTACGCACATAACTTATACAATAATTAAAAACACTCAATCTATTTTATACATACTTTTACTTATGTATACATCGTAATTCAATCAAACATGATCTTAACTTGAGCCATGAATATTATAAGTGTATGAAATGCAAGTTTCATTTATTTCCAGAACTTGATTTGAAATTGCAAAACATGGCGATTCTTATCGCTACAGCTCGCATCGAATGAATCGATTTATCGATAAGAGTACCAATCATCGAATGCAAGGAAGGCGTGAACTTGACGACTGAGTTATGACGATTATAAATCGACTAAAATAAACAAATTAAACAATCGATGTTTTGCCGATTCATGTCGCTATTCAATTAAGACGGGGAAATTTGCATGTAGTTTTAAGTGTTGATGGCATTTACATAATAAAATCAAACGATCATCAAGATAGGATTGTTTAACAATTATGTACATTATATCAAGCACAAGAGTTAATGAGTCAGAAAGAATTTTAAAAATATGGTAATGTGTAAACCTAATTACGGTTAGTAATAAAATATTAGACATAGTATATAAAAGTTCTTTAATTATGGCTTAAGAAAAATGTTACTAATAAAATTTTGTTTTACAAAATCATACGTATACACCGTGAATAGTTGTACAGGGCCGTTAAATACTTTCCGTGTAGCGATGCTGTAGAGGTTGTATAATCGCGTCATATGTAAATGCTCATAGTTGTAATCGAACGTCACTTTGACATGTTCGTTTGATAATCATTATACAAAACTTATACGTCATGTATGTTTTAAAGCAGTTTATGATTTTTATTTGAAACACCGTATTAATATATGCCCCTTATCGTAAAGACCTTATCTGAGTATTAATAAGCTTTGGCCTCGTTATAATAGTAATACAAAATAACACATTAATGAACATAATTTTACACCATTAATGAACACTCGCCACGCTTCGGTACGAATCAAACTTTATGAAGTGAGATCAAATTCGAAATGTCGTACTGTGAAACATGTTTTGTAATGAAGGAATATTTTTACGGGATAAAAAGGAGGCTATGGCACTTTCCAGTCATTCATGTACAGTAAATATCACATAGATCCATCGCTCAATTTTAACCGACTTCAAAAAAGGAGGAGATCTTCAATTTGTCGATATTTTTTTACTGGGCACCTACTTCCTAAGCAGTTTCCCTCATCAAATTACTTATCCCTTTCGAAGGCAGTTTTCTTTTTTTGTCACAAGTTTTTTATTATGAGAGAGAAGAATAAACGAACAAACAAACAAAGACACTTCCGCCTATATATCATTAAATATTATGGGTGACTATTTATAGCACGCATTTGTAGCCTTTAAATCCCAATTTACAATCCAAGGAACACCGCAAACGCCAATATGAACAGCTTCGCTTTGAACAAACGGTGATGGAGATCAATATCGCAGTTTTAATAAAACAGATGGGAACCGGCTTCCATATCCGGCGCTCGGTTTTTGCAGCAAAAAACGTGCCCCTCGAAACGCAGTGATAATAGAAACAACGGCGTCGCTCCAAAGGGGTTATCCTGAGGGTTGCCATTACTGGCAGACCAAAACGGGGTCTTTTATATTTTTGGTATGTAAAAACTTGATGTTTTTAAAAGGCTTTGTTCATCCTTGAGTCATAGATAAATTCTGCTTACTTTTCATTTTCCTTGATTCCATTATTTATTCCATTATTTTGCTATGTATATGTATACAATGTATGAGGCAAACACAACATGCAAAATTTTATTTATAGCAAATTGAAATAGTGCTATGGGTAGTGTAAATAATGTTAAGAAATTAGATAACCAGCGACAATGTTATACCATGTCTTTAATATATCTCTTCAAAACATGGAATGTTCTAGTAACAGGAGATTTACAAATTCTTGTAACAGCGTAATTGCTAAAGATTATGTCCCTAATGTTTGAGGTTGTTAAGCTCTGCACCTATTAGTTTATACCACACGACGCCAATTTTTAACCAATCAACCAATTCCCCTCTAAATCAACCATGAAATGTTGAACGACTTTCAATTGCAATGACAAAGAGCCGGTGCGTGAGAGTCGCTTTCTTCTTGGACTACTATCGATCAACTTGTTTGTAATGAATAATAAATGTACATCTAAAATACTGTCTTACAAACCATCACTATTGTGTATGACCATCCACGCAATATTTCGTACTCAATATTTTCACGTCTATATGGATCATGTGGGTATAAAATACAACATAAGTACCAATTTGTGTTTATGTTACGTCTATAATATAGCTATTGACTATCACTATTTAGTTCCAATTGTTAAAATACGGTATAAATCGAAGCAATTACGTAGCTATTGTCAAGGCATCACTTCATAATACTTATGACGTGGCAACCCTAGTTCTCTAGTATTTATTTGCAGCGAAGTCTTTCTGAACGCGTTAAAACGAACCATCTCGACGTTCTGGGGCTAGCGTGGGCGGGATTATACAAGCAACTATCTGTTCCAATTTATACACCGACAAGAAAGACGTATCAATAAAGTTCAATAAGTGTACGCCCGTCTTTATCCTGTCCCGGTTTTGTTTCTCAGGTAATTTATGTGCATTATAAGATGATGTTGAATAGTGTCGAATAGTATTCGTGGGCCCACGCTTTTTCAAACGAACTTGACTCAATTAAAACATGTTTTCTTTATATCTACTCTGTATCAACTATTTGTTGGATTAAAAAGATCAAGAAACAAAAATAGATTCATTTTCCGTTTATCTTATTTGTTTGGTCGTTCCAATAAGATTTTATTTTGTTGTTATTTTAATCTGTTTATTTGCAGTACTGAAATATAGTCGTTAACTAACCTACTCATTTTTATTCACGCAGGATAAATGCTGGTTGCGAGACTTTACATACATATATTTCAGGAAAATATATGTATATCACAACTTAAACTTAGCTCAATATTAATGTAAGCAATTATTTTGATATAGTAATATAACCTGTATATGACATTTCGTTATAATATTGTACATTATCACAAATTTTATGTAATTTTTACATTACTTTGTGTACTTTGCAGGAAACACGTGAAGGTTTTCTAAGCAATAAGAATAAATTCCTTATACTAATATGAGGATGAAAAATTAAAACTGGGTGCAAAATTTCAAACAAGATCCTTTGTACTTATCACCGAATCAAACATACAAGAATTTCTTTGCTTTACAATTAGCAGGCGATACAATTTGTTTGTTTTTATACAAAGGAATATAAACAATCGGCTCAAAATCCTTAGAATTTAATCACTGTCGTATTATTCCAGTTCGAGTTATCAACGGATTTTAGTAGGACATTTCGAGAACTATAACTCAGCGAGCGGTACATTCCAGATATCGTGAATGATAATAAGATCGTAAACACTGACTCTAACACTGACTCCAATAGGCTCTTACTGGAATTCTTTATCTCATACGACTTTTTTACGCGAGGGGGTGAGTGAAAATCTATAAAACTAGGGTCTATGACCTGGTGATATATTTGACGTTTTTTATATTGACCGGCGTGACTAATACAATGTATTTCTGTTAAAGTTTTAACACTATTCATTTTGACATAATTAAGCAATATTTTTACATCAAAGAACTTATAGCCCGGCGTCTCGCGTCGATCCAATACGATCGACAGAGCTAAGCAACTGCGGGCGCCGTCGGTACCAGGATGGTTGACCGCAAGAGGCAAAAATTTCTTGAGCGTTTCCGTGCTTCGGAAGGCACATTAAGCCGTCGGTATTGATTGTTTTGATAAATAACATTCGTTAAGTCATGTTTGAAGCCTTCGGTCGGCTGAAAAACTTCTGTCAGTTGGGTTGACCACTAACCCTTCTAGCAAACAAGTTATATTATCCGCACTTTAGAAGCATATACTCTAGACTCTCTCAGTGCATGAATATACGTGAATATACAATATAATTATTTTATTAACCAATTTCATCGTAACTCGTAATTTACGTCTTTTTGAAAACTGCCTCGTGAATGACGTAAAACACACATTACTATCTATGATTGACATAGCTTTTTGCGTGACAACAGCATGAGAGTGTGTGACTCATTATAATATAGCTGATAACTAGACATCATTAATTTTCAGAGTGACCTTACAGAATTGTTGAGTCATTACTTGAAAATAGCTAAAATAATTCATAAAACAATTACTATACTGGCGATAGATCATTACAGACAAAAGTATTATATTTTATAGGATTGAGTCATTACTCAAAAATGGGTTAAAAACTGCTGAAATCTTATACATATAACTGTTTGTCCTGACTGACAGATCAATGGACAGCCGAAACCGTTATCTCTAGAGGTTTGAAATTTGGACAGTAGGTTCCTTTTATAATGTAGGCGTCATTTAAGAACGGATTTTTGGAAATTCCACCCTTAAGGTGGTGAAATAGGGGTTTAGCGTTTGTATGAAAGTCGGGCAGTTTTAAATTTAAAGTAATAATTCACTAAGTAATGAAGACTAGCTATAGATTATTATGGACCGTAGTTTCCTTGTAAATATTGTTAGTATGTGTACCTTTTTATTTAATGTGTTCATGTCTCTTCCCAAAATATATTATAGCTATTTATACATTCATAATTTAGTTATGAAATTCAAAAAGTATTTAGGTATTTATAGCCTATTGTTTTAGAAGGCTCACGCTACTGTGTTACTAAACTACAGTATCTGCTATGAAATATTTTGTCCAAAACATGAAGATTACTCCCATCACATTCAATAACTAAATCCGTTCTCAAAATTCTAAGAAGTTCCGGAATATAACAGTTTTTCAATAAATTTAATACTATTCAAGGGCCTGTGTTCCTATAATCGTAATTAACATAGAAGTATACACTTTTAACTGTCACCCACCTCAGTTCATTGCGTGACAGCTAGCACGCACGCTGTCAAATGATAACTCCTCGTCTATCATTCACAGAAGAATGGACCTGCGGAGTGGTTGCTTTGTTATGGCCTTCGTAGATAAGCATTCCCTGACGGAATTAGTAATTTAAGCGCCATAAAACCACTAATAGCCACGCTGGCGTGTATTTAAACAAAGGAACGAATAAAAGTGAATGGTCAAGTATTTATATTTTTTTACTTTCAGCATATTAATTTAGTTTCACCTCAATTTTAACGGTTGAATGCGAGTTTATTATATCCAGCTAAACACTATTTGGTTCCTAGGATTTCATCCGCTGTAATGTTAAACTTCCAAGAGGGAATTATTCTGTAGTCAGTTTCGAGTAAATAGAACAAAAACTATCTTTATACTATGCAAACTTTTTACCCATTACCTCTTTAGGGGATGAATTTTTAAAATCCTTTCTCAGTGTTCCTTTGAGAACTGAATTTGGCTAATGGAGAACATTTAGTTCTTGATGACTTGTATTATAATTAGTTTGGTAAACGCTAGTTGACATTGGGACTGTTAAGAGTTTAAAAATTAAGTGTTGTTTTGGCCGACAAATAACCCAACATTTACGACCCCTCTAGCCCCTCAATTAATTTAGAATGAAGCAGAATTATGGGGCATGTTCTTCGTCACTTAAATTACTAGGATACATTTTTTAGAATGTCGATATGTATATATTGATTGTACCAAATTTCTTCTTCTTAGGGTGCCATCTTCTGTCGAGGATCATAAGGTGACCTGAACTTTTGATACTCCAGCTCTAAATATAGAACGGATGCCTTTATTGTACCACTGGCGAAGGTCCTTTAGCCAGGAGGTTTTTATACTAAATTAGGTATCATAATTTGTGACATGCTCAACTGCGCTTTTATGAAAAGGAATAGATAATCCATAAATGATTCATCATGAATTCAAGAAACATAGAATGCTTCCCTGTTTAAATGTTGAGTGCATTTCCTTACTTTTCAATTTCCATGGGATTTATTCAAGACAAACAAGCTACGATTGGCGTCGCGTCGTGACAATTTGCTTTGCGGTCAGATGTCGTTTACGTGCCGCGGTGGGGGAGAAATTGAATGTCGTTTTTTTTTTTTAATTTTTTCAAGAGTACTGATCTCAATTGTATTGATCGAAAGTCATCGAGAAACTTAAGTGGGGTCGGGTGAGGGTGCCTTAAGTTATATAGATAAATCAAATGGAAAAGCGACTTATACAAATATACCAGAGTATATGAGAAGATTTAACATCTGAACACATGGAATCTCCAACACGATGGACAGACCTAATTAAATCTGTGACACAATCCACTATTAATGAATGCTCCCACTCTGCCAAAAATAGAGCGACATGGCGATGCATCATAAGAAAAACGGTGACACAAAATCTGACCAAGCAATGATCACAACTATTTTGTCAAGAGTGCACGACTAAAAAGAAAAAGAACATGAAATGTTTTCGTTTGTCCCTTAAAAAAACAAAATGTTACTGAACCCTTAAGGCAGTACTTATAGTGAAACTCAACACGTCCATATTTTCATACTTGAGATCTGATAGTACATTATCCACTTTGATAAAATCAATGGTTCGGATCCATTTCATAAAACCTTTGACGTAAAGATTACTTCGTGATGCGAACACCACTTAATAAAGAAGCCGTTAACGAATGAATTTATTGTCCAAAATTGTACACATTATTGCAATAAACATTTGTCTGTTCTCGCGTGCCCCAGCAGGGGGTGAAAACGATAACTTAAAATTAATATTCTGTCAGCGAAAACGATTTTCGGTGCGTTGGTACTAACCTTATCGAAGCGTTTTGATCTCGAAATCAATGCGAGTATGGAAGCGGATTTATGCGTGTTTTGTTTCGGTGTTATTGGATTTACCATTTTCCTTTAATTCCTGTTGAACTTCAAAATTTACATTTACATTATTCACATATTAAATTATCGGTTGTACACAGCACTGACGGAATTTAACATATTGATTGAGCAAATAATGGAATGTGACAATTGGGTGATCAGCATATTCTTTTAGCCATATTGTGGCGACCTGAAATACATGCCTATGGCGATAATTCTATCTTTCTTTCTTCTTCATCATCTTCTTTTTCACAGACACCACATCGTGCAGTGGTGGTAACTTGTCATGACATGGCGAGATCGACGATTTGAATAAGGGTGAAGTAATGAAAATGCAGACGATATTCTAATTTACCTTTCCGAATGAATAGTAGTATAGTAGTGTTCTCATAAAACTTTTGCTAGTCTGAGTCGAAACAAAGAAGACTGGAGAGTTATTCGTAGTTCTTTCATGGAAATCCGTTAACAAGCTGAAACTTTGTCGTGGCTCGTTCAGCATCTTATTTAGATCGTTATTCGGTTTACGTTCGGATTGGCTACAGGCTGAGTTTAAGAACAATATTTCGTTGCATCACAATTAGTCTCGATAATCTCGGTATTTATATACGTTAATTTGTTTACTACTTATATTTGCAACTTTATGGATATGAGCGATGCTTGTAATATTGATTGTTCGTAACTGATCAGTGAAGGTTTTTTGTTAATACTGATGTTCATTCACGACGGCATCTTTTCTATGAATTGACTCTTCAGTTCGTTTATCGGCTAGTCACATAAGAAACATATCCTATTCCACAGATTCCTCAATATCCTCATTAAACTCCACATAATTCAAATACCAATTAACACAAATACTTTAAATTTAATTAATTCCACTCAAGTTTCCGGAATCACCAAAACCGTATCACTAATATTTTAATTAATATTCAAAGCGCAGTTCATCGTACGATTTATTTATAAAGAGGTTTCCATTTCTTAGACGTCACGAATGTGATAAACAAAGAGTCTCACACGAGATGGTGCGATTACGGAATGCTCTTAAGTTATGCGATCCTGTTGTTTTATGATTTTACTGTTTTGCTCAGTAAAGTTTTAAGATAAATGTGCGATGATATCATGATAGGGAATCGTCAAGGATCGCTTTAAGCGCTTGATATATAACGTTATGTAAATTTTTATTTGACCTTTAGATTATCAGAGGTTCTTTTAAATTACGTCGATTTATTATTTTATTAAACATTTAATAAAGATGAAACACAATTTATAATTTTACAAGTACATTGAAACATTAAAAACGTTCTTTGATAAGTATAGTGAATCAAACTGAAAAGATAATACATAATACGTTTAAAATAATGTGTTTAACAATATTTTCATAACTCTTGAATATACAACAACACTTTTGTATAACACTTCCTTAATATCCTTACTTTTTTACTGATTTCATTCTCTTAATAGGTACGGATAGGTATATACATATTATAATAGTAAATATTACGTAGCGCTAATAGTTTTTCATTTACCTATTCTCCTGTCGTATAGCAAATAACAAAGTAGGTATTTACGTTGTTAGAACAAATAAGATATCATAAACAATCACGAAGATAATATATTATTTTACATACAAAAAGTATACTTGGATAGTTTTAATACTAGGATATGAAGTACAGTATGAGCAGATTAAAATCAAGGTTGTAAGGTCATTAAAAATGGAACCCCTTCAGTAAACTTAAAAGTATCTTAATAATTAATTGTGATGTAAAATATTATTAGATCCTATAATATTTGAAAAAGACAAGAAAGAAAAAACTTCTATACCTTACTATCGAATATATAAATGAACTGTGAATCAATTTCCAAGTTAAGGAACTTTACATATAAGTATATATCTATTTTTTTATTCCAACATCTACGTCCATTTTAGTCTCAAATTAAATTGCACAATCACTTGTAGAAACGTGAACTCGAAGTAAAATAAAGCAACATTAATTGCATAAACGAAACCGAACCGTTTAAAACAAAGAACTACTGCAATGCCCACCCGAATTTGCAATACAATCTGTGAACATCGACTATATTGCAGTGGAGGGCGATAAGGCCTAAAATGGCGTGCACGAAGTCCCTTAAACGGCGTAATCGGTACATCGGCTGTTTGGCCGACTATGCAAGCGAAAAGTAGGTCTCGGAGCGCAGTCTACTGTTTCAATATCTGATTGCTTGCTTACTTTTAATTATTAACCTCGCGATATCTCATTGCGATCAGCTACACCCATTTCCTTTACGTAGTTTCCAAACTGTCTTACACTAACAATGGTTCCCAAACTACTAAAACTAGTGCATATTAGTTCCTGGATAGTGGGGAACTGTATGCTAGGACTGAGCAGTGTGTTTAGAAACCGCACCACGATAGTTAAATGGGTCAGACTGCATCTAACTGTATGTATTTCTGTAGTAAGTGAATATCAAAACCTCTAGGTAATTGAAAACGACATAATTTAAGTGTTGATGGATGTAAACCCGATGTTCATAGGTTATATATAGGCTTAGAAATATATATACGAAGTGTTTTAGTGTAAATATAAGAAACTTATATTGTGATATGTCAATCATTCATTGACTGCTAAGTGAAACGAAGTTGGCCTGGTCATCTATACTAATACGAGTATATAAAGCTGGAGAGTTTGTTTGATTGATAGTTTGAACGGGCTAATCTCAGGAACTACTGGACCGATTTGAAAAAGTCTTTTTCAAATCTTTTAGTGTAAGATAGTCCATTTATAGAGGAAGGCTATAGAACATATCGATAAGATGAATAGGAGAAGAGCAGCAATTAAAAATATTGCAATAACGGCAAAATTTTAAGCTTTCCATGCGTGCGCTGAGTAAACGGTGAAAGTTACTCAAAAATCATGTACTACAATATTGTTCCCCTCTAAAA
>DWJN01000439.1:0-24259 GCA_018248895.1 Carystus phorcus
ATATATAAATTACGTGTCACGGTGTTTGTCCGCGATGGACTCCTAAATTACTTAACCGATTTTAATCAAATTTTGCACACCGTATCCAATTTGATCCAACTTGAAAGATAGGATAGCTTACATCTCAATTTATAGTCGCAATATTTTTTATTGCAAATAATTTGTTTAATATCTTACAAAGAATAAGTTCCAAAAGATTCTAACAGATAGCGATGTAAGGTAATTAGTCTGCTAAATTGAGTATGTAAACTTCACAGCAACGTGTGACCGAGTCTGCTAGTAATTAATAAAAACGAGAAAATGTTAAAATATCAATACGTAATAATACCAATATATTTTAATTAAAATCAAAACTACACGTAAGTAAAATAAAATATAAATAAAATGTAACCTCATTGATTAGTATGACATTATTAACCGAACATTTCCGAGGTTGTACCTACGTATTACTTTGTCCTCAGTCTGTATTAAAAAAAGAATAGATACAGCTTCTCCCTTGAAGTGTTACAACCATATGAATAGACATTTGGGTCAGCAAATGTCAGTTGAAATTATATAACAAAAGTACACAACCAATTTGAAAGCACTATGATTTTTCCGTCTGAAACTATTGTATAACAGTTTAATATACCAAGCAACTTTAACTGTAAAACTTTAAACGATAAAAAAATACTATTTTATTGTAAGCAATACAATAGCACTTTCTTAGCAAACAAATGCCCATCTATATATGAGTAATAATACACGAGAGATTACTTAAAAAAAAAGCTTATTACCTAGGACCTATCAATTTTTCAATTTTCAATCAATGGCAATCTATAGTAGTTCTATACTAATAATATAAAGCTGAAGGGTGTGTTTGATTGTTGGAACTCTTGAACCGATTTGAAAAATTCGTTTAGTGTAAGATAGTCCATTTATCGAGAAAGGCTATAAAAGGCTTTCTAACATCACGCTAAAATGGATAGGAGAGGAGAAACAATAGAAAATATTGCGAAAATAACAAAATTTAGAGCTTTCCTTACGTGCGCTAAGTAAACGGTGAAAGTCACTCAAAAATCGTGTATTACAATATTGTTCCCCTCTAAAAGTTCCAAAGAATACTCCACGACAGCATATGTCTAGCTTTTAAGGTAAACCCACTATAACCATTTTTATGGTTATCAAAATAGTTCTAAAATAATAATTTATGTGGCAAAACAACGTTTGCTTGGGTCGGCTAGTTATAGATATAATCATTCTTACATATACAATAAACCTAACCTGACTAGTGAAACCATTATTTTAGATATTTTACCGTAAGAATATTCTGTGACTTCATTAAGCATTAAGCAATTAGAAGAAGAAGAGCATTAAGACATTCATAAACATTTTTTCACTTATCTGCATACAAATTATAACATTTATAAAGTTTTGAGCTAAGAAAGAACTATTCTGTAAGTATTTCAATTGAAGCAAAATTGCATAACTCCGTTTATCATTTATAAAGTACTAATTAACTATTTGACTTACTGTCTGTTGATCCACGATCTAACCAAATGCCCTAAAAGCAGACCGATTGCGATTTTCAAGCAAAATATAGCGCAAAATCGCAGATAACAATGTAGTTAAAAAAAAGTAAAAAAAAAAAGTTAAAAATTCCTTCGTTTTTGTAAATGTTAAAAAGTGCAAGGCAGGTCTCAAGACATGAGTCGCGTTGGCGCTCATTAAGCTCATGGGGCTTCCACTTGACAAGCTTTTTTACCTTGCGAATTTGACACAAAGCGATATTTTTAACTGATATTTTAACACTGATATTTTTTAATGCTAACATCGAAAACTGTTGTTAACTCAGGCTTAGGTTGACAGATAATTCATGGTCAGCTTCTGCATTGTCAACCAAAGTTTTCACATGGTAACGGGTTGCATTTTCAGATAGAAATTTCTAGAACGTAAGCGAGCAAACCAATAACGGGTTGTTTATTTGTTTGTACTGTACGCTCCGTATACGTATTTAACATATGTTCGTATTTAACATGCGTTAACAACTACCTACATATGCAGAAATGGCTATTGGCTATTATAAGACAGAATATGTATTTGTACAAATCCAAATGCATTGTACTACAGCGACCTGTGTGGCGCAATGGTCGCCACGCGGATCACCGTTCGAAGGGCCCTGGTTTCCATCCCACCGAGGCAGAAATTCTTAGTCTGGGTATTTGTCCTTATTTTTGTGTGTCGTAGTGGCACCTACGACACAGGAAATCCTAGTTAAAGGCTTTGAGTATGTAGCGTTATTTAATATTATACAAATGAGTCGAACTAAGGTAACTTTAAGTAAGGTAAGCTAAAGGTTTATGTATTATCACAAAGCATTCTCAATTACTACTATTAGTGTTTGCAGAGTGTTGTAATTAGACTCTTTCAATAATAAATTCAAACGATTTCTTCGATCTTTTACCCGAATATTATTTCAAGTAATTATCATGTGTAATTTAAGTAGTTCGTATAATACATACGCAAAGGAACACTCATGTGAATGAAGTAGTTGAAGATGATCGACACATATCCACAACAATCGTTGCTAAACAATTCCGAAGAAAACATGGAATTACTTTGTCTCGTTTGAAAACAACGACAAACTTTTTATCTGTTAACTTTTATTATATGGAAGAAATTCATTTAGCTATTATTCGTGAAAGTTTTTATCACGGCATGAGTGACTGATACTTAGAAGAGTGACCTTCGAAGTTTTCCTCATTGTTTTTCCTATTTTATTTGTGTATTAAGTAATAAAGTAAAGTAATACTCCCGTTTCCATTCTTACTGATTAGTTTGCTTATTTTAGCTTATCAAAACTGAAATTAGTAGTTTATTTATTGAAAGTTTTAAAACAACAAAACGTTCTACCACTATTTAATAACAATGCTGTTTTTAAAAGGGTTAGAACATACTATTCAAGACAGGGTATTCGCAGGAGTAAATAATATATGAAATGTATCCACTTTTACTTTTTTATTCAGACAACTCCCAACGGTTTTAGGATTGATGGCGGTAACATTCTTTAAAGAATTCAGATAACAATTGGATCGTTTTGTATTTATATGGAGATGTTTACATACGATTTCCGCCATTGTATTCCTATATTTGTTATTCGTGTTTTTTGTTTTTTGTTCTTTACAAACAAATAATCTATTGTAAAACGCCTGACACTAGCGTCTGTAAATAAGAACTGATTGCGTAAGGTGTATTAGGTAACCTTCAAATTCTTTAGGATAAAATTTATTTTAATGAAGTTATGAGTGTAATTAGAAGTCGTCTCCATACGTTAATACAATAAAGATAATATAATTTCTTAAGGATTTTTTATTATTATAAGATTTCATTACATGCAAATAATGCACCTATTGTTACACACCACTTGATTCCACAGTAGTTTACTTAATAGTATATGAGTAAATTGTAAAAAAAAAACTCTAATATCTTCATATTATACATTACATGTATATTGCTTTCGTTACCAAATACATTTAGACATACAAATTTCCCATTCAAATTTTCCAAATATATCATGATCATAATGTTAGGTATACAGATACCAATCGACAAACAAAATTAGTTTCATGTTATTAAAAAAATCTACTTACGAAAATAAATACATTTTATAATACATTGCTGAAAATCGTTAATCCATTAAAAAATACAGATGTTAACTTTAAAGAATAATTTTCACATATTCATTTGTTATTGAATCATTTAATTGTTAACTTCCAAATATTTTTGGTTACACTGATTTCCGCATATTTATTTAAGAGGCTGAGGATGTGCTATATGAAATGAAATGAAAACATAATTTATAACAGAAACGTCTATAATAATTTATATGAAAAACAATTCTAACGTAAACCAAGCATAAAGTTGAAAGTCCCGTATCTTACTTTCGTATACAATGTCAAAACAAAAATCTCGTAGGGTGGGTACACATTACAACAACACATTGAATGGGCACAGTGCAAGTGACATGTTAACACTAAACAGGGTTAGCGTGGAAGCGGTCCCTATAGGACCCGTGATAGGTACATGCGGGAATGAAGGCGCGGACGAACAATCGACACATACGTGGGCGTGCGGCGAAGTGATTGCGCGGCAGATGCAGGCGTGGGCCGGCGGTGCGACCTGGTAGTCCATATAGTTCCCGTAGCCCATGTGGTCGCAGGTGCAAGCGCAGGTCTCGATATGCCTCCGTAGCTCGAGTTCGAGCTCCCATGGCGGCTCCATGAGCGCGAGCAGGCGGGCGGGCGCGCGCCGCGGCGGGCCCGCGCCTCCACGCGCTGCTACTGCGGCCCCGGGCCGTGCGCGGGCCGCACCTGCGCGAGGCCACCTGCCACCCCGCCCCCCGCACGGCGCGCTCCACCATGCAGCCCAGCGTTCAACAAAGCGAGGCGCCGCCGGCGACGCAAGCCCCACGGCGGGCTAGAGACGCTATGGCCGCTGGGCGCAAAGCCGCGACGCGCACGGCCGATAGCGCGGTGGCACACATAGCGGAGCGGCCGGCTGCCGGCGAGGGAATGCTGCGGCCGCGAGCCCGGACGAGTGCCCGGGCGACCCGGCCGCGCCGGCGCCCCGAGCTCCACGTGACAGTCCTCCCGCTCTTCCCTCCCCTCGCCCCCACGCCATCCTGTGATCCAAATCGCTGGACAAATCTTTTAGGTGCACAGTCGTCAACTTTATCCGTTTCAATGAAATAACTATACAAACTTTCGCTAATTACCCGCTATCGACAATTATTATTTCAATTTTGTAATAATATTTGTCACAAAAAAATGCGTTTACTTACACATCAATATGTAATAATGATTAAGCTTATCTAACTTATAATAATTAAAAACAACTTAGTGTGATATACTATGTATAATTGGAAGAAAACAATTATTGTAGAAATATTTACATAATTTGTGTCAGTTAAACATTGCGAATTTAAGGCCTCATTTCTTATTCATATACCAATTCATAAAGAGCTCAAAGCCTTTTTAAATATGCTCTTTTTGGTAGTTGATTCTTTTATACAATGATAAGCATAATTAATTATTTGCCGTTTTGACGTCTCGTGTTTATATAACCTTTACATAAAGAGAGTATAAGAGCCCACATACATGGCTGTGAATACAATAGTATAATTGTACCTGCAAAGAGAATTACTTTTTAAGTTGATTTTATCTAAATTATTAGTATTTTTTATAAGCTTAAAATAAACAAAAATAATAATTAACAGTTTTTGTTACAATAGGATGTGCGTATACAATCATGAAATATAAATATTAATAATTTATGTTTACCTCTCAAATAAATGCATACTACAACTAAAAAGGCTAACGTAACATTAAATGATTATTCAATGTTATTGTCTCTCCGTGAAGCCTGCCTGGGTAGCTGCCACCCTCTTGCTTGAGTCAGTCGCCAAACGATTCATTGTACGATGTTACGGCTGTGGACAGGATAGCCACTTTCTTCCTCTCTTTCTTGGCCGACAACACGTCGGTGAATACTATAAATACGGAATTACTGATGTGTGTTTGCTGGTTTGACGGTTAGTTACAAAAAGAATCATACAATTCAATTAAAACCTACGGGAAATCATGTGATTTGCGAATCCGCGACAGCCCCGTACTTCTTCTTTCTTTCTTTCTGATTTCAATGGCGTGACCCGTTACAGCAACGGTAATTTAACACCAAAATTTCCAAATTACGTGGCCTAATGACTGCTGTCCAATTATACAAACCATATCAACGCTGTGTACCCTTCAAAAAATTGAGGCGTTCATGAAATTTTCCTAATATAAATTTCCATGTAATTCACGCCTACGACTAAGTTTCATAATTATTGTGATTATTCCTTCTCCTCAATTGAAATTTTAAAATGTGATGTTTGAATTACATATATATATATATATTAAAAAGTATTTTTTTAAATATGATAAATTAAAAATACAAAAAGTTTACATAAATTAAAATACATATATAAAACCGTTGTGTCGACTACAATCACCTTACTTCAAGCTCTCGTAACATACTCGTAGCATAATCAATGGTATTCCGATTTTTAGATTTGGTATCTCGTAGCAATTCGTATTCGCAGCTTATTCGAAAATATTTTTTGACCTACAGATATAATATTTCGTAGCAATCTGTACTCTTAGCATACTTTAGAAATTCCGAGTATAGGTTCGGTGTCTTGTAGCAGCTCTTACTTACCGCACACTCGAAGATATTCCGACCTAGAGGCTTGGTATCTCGTAGCAATTTATATTCGCAGCACACTTGTTGATACAAAAATTCAGTCCGCTATTAAAGTTCAGTCTCTTGTATCTGCTGGTATTCATTACGTACTCACATTACATATTTCGAATGCATTAAGTAATTTTAGTTTATGTTGTTAATTGTGTGATATTTCTGTTATACGAGTAAGTGACTCTCTCGACAAGACCTAATAATTTAATCTGCGAGGCCATCATGAGGTCAAAATTTGCTCTAAAAAGTTTATAAGATTACTCCAATAAACGAGGGACCTATATTAAAATTTAGAACTAGGATATATTAATATTCTAATTACACTTAAAATAAGAAATTCATGCCTTAAGCAATATGTATATGTCAAGAATAATCTTCCTTTTGTAACCTGATACATTACGAAAGAAAAGTAAGTCTTATTGACAGTAAGTAGTGATTACCTACAAAGACTGAAACTTGATTACTTTTAATGGTGAAAGAATTATTTTTATGACACATACATATTTTTTAAAGTTTTGTTTAAGAAAATCACTAAAAGTGTCTTTTTCAATTAATATTTTATGACAACACGAAATCGATGCGATACGAATTTGCATATATTTTTATTTACCTTACTATTACGTCTTGTATACGGAGAAAACTAATTTCCATTTTAACAGGAAAAATATGCGAGCGATGAATTTCTTTCATCGAATAGCGTCAAAAAATCTCGGTGCAAAACGAGAACGATTTCGTTTAACGGTTACCGTCATACAATCCTAATAACGTTATGTTTGCGACGTATTTATATCGTACGAGGCGACAACACGTCATGGTTAAAGTTCAACGGTTGTCCTACGATTGGGTTTCGATTTTGTTTGTTGAATTGGGCCGCCTGGAGCTAAGAGGCTGTATGCGTGCGCAGCAGTGAGCGAGATGCGAGCGGCGGCGACAGTCGGCATGAGGCGCGCGCGGAGCGTCACCGGGCCCCTGCGCCGGGCGCACCCTGCCTCCGGGGCCACCTGGAATGTCCAGGTACTGCTCTCGACACCTACTATATCCACAACAATAAACTAGCCTTTATTCGCTTTACCTACGTCGCCCCCCTACAAATACAACTGCCTTCAGTCAAACTTCGCGATCTGCTACAACATTATATTTATTAAAAATGCTAAATTAAATAATGTGAATGTGACCATCGGATTCAACAGTTGGCTGAGGACTTGTTGCGCACGGAATTCACTCCTATGAATACATTAAAACTATTATCGTCCCCGTAAGTGATGGGTAAATGGAAATTGAAATAATTGGTATTATTTATCTCCACTTACATGACCGTACACAATACGTAAACAACAAAGGAAGTATCTTGTTCATTAAACTGTCTATAAAGCTCTACAACCTGATTTATAGTAATTTTCGACACAATAATCAGTAATATGTTTATTAAAGTTGTATAAATAATATAGCAAAAATGTGTGTAAAATATAATAAACTTTTAGCATGCAAGATTTTTACAAAATGAACGCTTGTTAAACAAGTGTAAATAAATATTAAGCTGTAGTCATTATATTAAAAAATATATTTTTTTAATTACCTATACATAATAAAAAAAACTGAATGTCATAAACAATCCAAACCCTTTTCGCGTGAGGGATTCATTAAAGCCGAGCCGTAACGACTAATACTAGAACTACGAAATATGGACAAAACTTTTCTTTTATGGCCTAGGCAACCAATGAGTGAGAAAGTTCGAAAATTCAACATATAAATCTGTGAAATAAGGGCGAAAGGTTTTAATTTAGTATTTCTTATTAAGCCTCCATAATAAAAAGAAAAAAATACTTGTACTAGCGTTTTTGAAAATTCAAAACTTGAGCGTTACCTTGAAACGACTAGGTTAAAATTTTTTTGGAATCAGTTTAAAAAATTAACTTTCTACTTGGACCTTTAAGCCAATATAAAAGTGAATAATCATGTGTATCATTTACCTAAATTCATCACCTAAGCAAAAACGTATGTGAAAAACGTTACCTTCTGACTTGGAATTTAGTAATTTAATTTATAAATTATTATTATGTGTTGGTTATGTATTAATCTTAGTATATATAAATTACGTGTCATGCTGTTTGTCCGCGATGGACTCCTAAGCTACTGAACCGATTTTAATCAAATTATGCACACCACATCCAGTTTGATCCAACTTGAAAGAGGATAGCTTACATCTCAATTTATAGTCGCAATATTATTTTATTGCAAATGATTTGCTTAATATCTTACAATCGATTAGTTCCATAAGATTCCAACAGATGGAGGTGTAAGGTAATTAGTCTGCTAAATTGAGTATGTAAACCTTAGTCACAGCAACGCGTGGCCGGGTCTGCTAGTATATTATGTATATAAGTAATATCTGTATGTTTCAGGTGGTCCGGGGTAAGATGAGTTCACAATGCCTATGGCACGCGTGCCGGGCGCTCTCTGCGGGCTTGCTGTTGATGCTACTAGGGACAGCCATGGCTGTAATTGGTATTATAAAATTAACGTAACTTGAACGTAATATTATGTACTTGCATATCCTCTCATATTTAAAACCAACTAATCATTTATAGTTTGAATTTTAATTTAAAATTTTAAATAGTACGCGAATAATAAAATTTATTTAAGGAATATAAATATTACCGGAAAATATAATTCAAAATGAACGGAAGCTTTATTATTATAGATCGATCTCTATCAGTGGATGTTATTACATAGTCGAGTAATTTTTTAAGTAGAGGTAAGATTCTATACATCATAACTAAACTACATTCTGCAATGTAATAACGTAAAGCTATGGATATGTTTCCTGCGACGCTCGACGCTTCAAGCCTGACATGTCCGGCTACCAGCATCCGGCGCTCGCGAACACTTTAAATAAACCAGTTCTCCGATTTAAAAATACACAATCTGAATGTTTATACTTGTTACGGAAAACATCAAACAGTGTGTCAATTTGTACACTTAATAACCATATACATATTTTTAAACGTATTGTCCAAGAAACATGCATTAACTTGGTTTATAACAAGATTCTAATTGAATAACACAATGATAAAATTACATATGTTGAGCGTTTATCTCTCTTTTTTTCTCTCATCTATCTTAGCCGGTAACTCATCATTAATCCCATGATAGCCTTTGTTTGTATTGATGTCGAAGGGTAACGATGACTATTCGTCTTTAAATAGTTAGTAGTAAGTCGTAAGCTTTATTGTTGTATATAAGCAAAAAAAAGTAAGAATAATAATTTATTATTAACATATTCAGATTCAACTTGTACTCATATATTATTTAATTCATTTTATGGCTTTCAGTTAAAATTTCAGGATATGTTGATTATTTATAATATTTAAATATTTGGCTATTCAGCCGCTAAATGTATTAAAGGTATTAAAATACATATTTCAGGATACTACGCAGATACACTGTCAGTGGCACAAGAAGTTCGCGGAAATGCCACCGTATCGGTCAAAGACGAGGCTCGAGGGTTTCATCTCAATAACTTGTCATACGCCGGGCCAATTGTTATGGGGTTTGGAGGTAATGTAACTCAAAACAAAATCTTCTTTCTATTTTTATAAACGTTATCACTATTTATAAACTTATCGTATGATGTCACTACCAGTAAACATCAATGACATTGAAATCACACTCTACGTACATATTACTTTGAACATTAACGTGTATCAACGAAGAAGGAACTTTCTATGAAATTCTTATTTCTAAACTATATAACCTGCTTCAGGTTAATCGGCTGCTGCGACTGATAAATATATAATTGGAACCAAAATGTGTGTAAATAAATGTAACGTTTACTTTAAGTGTTGTTGGGCTTGCTGGTTATCATGATAGCAATGTGGATCATTCCAGGATTCATCGTGGTGGCTGCATGCGTGATGACATTCGAGGCACGGGACAGTGCGGCGAAAGTAACGCCGGCCCGCCCGCAGACGCTGCCCCGCCCTCTCCCACGCCGCGGCCCTCCGTGCGCTGCGCCCGCGCGCCTTGACCAGCTCGGCGTCTACCGTCTGCCTAACGTATTACCTCTACCGCACTCGCTCCCACTAGCGCCCCCACACCGGATTCGACCGCCTCACACTTGCAGGTACGCATTCTTTATCACCTTCATAATAATGAACAGAACGTGTACTGCGTCCTAGTTATAAATAAGTAACCCGTAAACTCATATCCGTAATGTAGAAAATTCACACGTAGCCCTGGCCCATAGTACATATTATGTATAACTTGTATCATAAAATAATTATTTTTGTTGTATATAACAAACGTACATTGAAGACAACAACGTTTGATATAAGTATTGAAACGGCAAGGTTCAAAAGCAGCACGCGTATTATAACCCAGCTTTGCCTTGCAAGCTTGCATTATCCACATGTTGCATTATCATTTACGTAGACAAGCAGCCTGTAATCCGATATTGGACTCGCAGGCTTCTTGAGGAGTTAGGGCAGTGAGTATGTGTGGTACAGAGCCAGGAGTGAGAAAGCAAAGGATCACGCCCGATTCGGTTCTGCGCCCGACTTGCGTAGCGGCTCGGGGCGTGCTACGCTTCCGATCAGTGCGCTACGTAGACCTCTACGCCGCTACGCACTCTCCGTTGACGAACCGCCGCAGTCAGCCGTGAGGTAAAATTGTTTCGTTCACTCTCATTAATATCATCAGATTAATTTATATTTTTTCTCCAATTTACTTTTTGTTACTATTTATTGATTTATCATTTTTTTATTATATTTTCCACGTAATATACATATTTCTGTCATCATTCTCACTTCTTTCTTGGCTGTCAAAGCATCAGCGATGCCATTAATATTTCTGTTGTCCGTGTCGTGCGACGGTGACGACTTATCATCATGTAGCTCGCCTGCTCGTTTGTTGGCTAGTTACATAAACAATTATTCTAGATTAATACCGAAGTGTTTATCAGAGAGGTAAATAAAATTATACATAAATCGTTGCTTACATACATACATAATGTACATTTAGGTCGAGCTAATAAAAGCGTGGTAATAACTAATTAATAAAAAAATACCCTGTTTTATTGTTTCTTTGATACTATAATTATTAAAATACATACTTACAATACTTCTATAGTGAACGAAATTTTTATTTTATTCCTCCGTTTAGCGGGCGACTAGGCACAACTAATTAATAAAAGTGTTCTATAAATTGTAAGACCTTTATTTTTTTATTCATTTTTTTTTACACGGGGTAATTTTATAAAAAAAAAAATATTTGTTCCATATTTTACACATTCTACCTGCTCTATGTTGTGAACTTAAATTTTATCAGTTGCTGTTTGGTAGTATCGTCGACTAAATATACTAGATAGTATTAAACTATTTTACTTCCAATACACTGCTAAAACTAATTTCTAGTACTTACTATATTATAAAAGTTACAATACATATATACATACTGAGCGCTTGCGTGCTTCGGAGGATACATTAATCCGTAGTTCCCTTTTGTTATCTGGATAGCAATAGTTAAGCTATATCGGTGGTCTTCAGGTGGCATAAAAACTTCCAATACTTGGGTTGGCTACTAACCCCTCTACCAGTCCGTATTGGAGTAGCGTGGTGGAGTATGTTCTAGACTTCCTCAGTCAGTGAGGAGAGACTTCATGTTGACGTAAAATATTTTTTTACATAGCCAGATTAACTGTTCTAATATTTTAAAATATATCGAATGTGATAAACATTATCATTAGTTTCACTTCACTGCTTATAATTGTATTATTCATTTATGTTGTAATTGTAATGCACCCAGCGCTAGCGCAGCGGAATCTGAGTGCGGTTCCCAGTCCTCACTCGCTCTTGACTTGCACGCAAGCGGCGCGTGCGCAGGCGTGACGCTGCGTGTGCGAGATAACACTCGGCGCCGCCCGCTCGCCCGACAACAACGCTTGAGGGAAGACACAGTACATCGTACGTTACAATACATTGTATTAAAAATTAAACGATTTCAATAATCTACAAACCTTATTCCTGATCAGAGATAAATATTATTTGTTTCTTAACCTACTCCGATATGAATAAAGAGGGATACACATTCTTGCCAATAAAATTATTATATAACTCCGAAAATTTACCTCTCATAAAAGTTAAGTTATAAGTTTCCGTATCTTCTACCTTAAATATTAATACAGTAATGATTATTTTAAATTTGATCTACAATAATGTGCAATATATTTTTTCAGCATCATCAGGCGAAAGCGTCATTAATGTTAATAATGCAGAAGATTCTTCATTAAGGTAACAAAACACATCATATTATTTTAAAACAATATAAGTACAATTGACCCATAACCTACTACAACCACATTACGCATCTACTTTAAGAAACAACGCTGAGGAATTGAAGGAAGCCACGGAAGTGGAGTTCTTGTCCGTGGAGCAAGAATTACGTGCGAGCAGCGCACCACCGCCTTCACACAACTCACCGTCAATCTCACCACAGTTGGTGGCCTCACCACCGCGTTCACCACTACAACCACCTGATACCTGTATATTAATCGAGGAAAATGAAAATCCAAGTGAGGGACAACAGACACCCGTTGGTCATTAACGAGAACCACCAAGTTCACTTTATATATTTATATCCTTATTAAACTAAATTAGGTCCTTGTAACCCGCGTGCTCAAGTGAACTTTTACACTTCACACAAATGAAATTTTGTATGTAATCAGTGCTACCTTACAAAACATTATGTAGGGTATATGAATTTTAATATAATGAGTGCATTTTGTTAATGTTTGTTGTTATATCTTGTAGTTAACGAGTTGAAAGTTGTAAATTGTTGAAAGAGAAGTAGATACAACGACTAGGCAGATAGACTGGATGCGTTTGTAAATGTTGTTCAAGCAATTATTCATCTAATAATATATTGCTAACATGTTACGAGTAAATGACCTCACTTAGTTCAAAACGATAAAATCCGTAGATCGCATGATGTCATATTTTTTTCTACATGTCTCCATCCATAGACATTCACATTTAATACCGCAAATTTTTAGACACCCTTTTGAATGTTAAAAGACTGATAAAAGCGAATTTTGTAAAAAGTTAAACAAATAATAATGTTTATCAATATAACTCTTGATAAAAATTACCTTAAAATATGAAAATGGATGTGTACTTAGTGAGTACATAATAAATTAAATTATGTACAGAAAATATGTAAGTACAGTGATATACTCGTACGTAACTGAAGACGTACGGTTTGTAAATAATTATAAATGTGGTGTACGTTCACTAATTTAGATGGTGTCCATTATTATAAACTTTTCTTATACCGTGTTCCTAAAGTAATAATAATAATTTTATGTCCGTGCAACATAGCCGTCATAATTCTTAGTAGCTATATCTAAAATTGAACCCCCTCCTAATCTAGTTATGCTCTAACAAGCATGAAATTAAAATTTAATAAAATGTAAGGTTTGTGCACAATACGTGTTAACAAAAATGATGCACCGGCGTATATCGAATATATACGAAAATTTACTATATCAAAGGATTAATTCTCCAGGTCTTATCTAAATGTATTCTGTGGTTTCCGTGTGATGCCCGAACATACAGACAATAATTTGAAAAAAATGTTTCGGTATCTATTTTAAAAATCCTAGCTGCATTAAAATTTCCAAAAAATTCAATACAGAGAATCGGCCAGGTTACAATGTTATTTTTAGTAGTAATAATAAATAAATACATTTTTTGGCTTTCGCACTTTGACTTAAAAGTACTACTGATTGTAACCGTCATGTCAAGTACCTATATTTAATGTACAGGAATTATATACTACATAGTAACCATTTTTCTGCTTCAAGAAATACTCACATGATAATTGTTATGTTCCCTACACTATTGTTACTTAGTTTATTGAAATTTACCCCATATTCATATTTAAGGCAAATCGTGATTTAATACCTCGTGAAAATTTATTATTAGACTTGAATTAAGGAGAATCGATATTTTTAACATTTCATGTAAATATGTTGCTTAGAATTTATGTACCAGTAAAAAAGAAAAACGAATCGTTTTAAATCACGCTAACCGATACTGAGTGACTTGTGATTTTGCATTCCAAATACTCGTATTATTAAAAAGATCTGTTCGGACTCAATTTTTTTATAATTTTTTCGTGGTCTACCTGGATATTTGAACGGAATTACAGAAAATCTAATGTAGTTCAATAGATTTTTACTATAAATAAAGAAAACCTTTTCTGAAGCGATGCTAAATATTTATTTTAGTAATAAGCTACTTTAAATTGAAATTTTATTACATATTAATGAACGCTTTGTTGAAATTATTACGTGATTAGCTAAATTAGACACTGAATATATATTTTATATTGTAGCAAAGAATAATAGTATATTAGCAGTTTATTTTGATATACACAGAGATTTGGACACCAAGCGACAAAATATTTCCTTTTTAATGAATGGATTCAAACGTAGCTGATAAAAGAAGCAAATATACACATGTATGTATGAATATACTCATATGAGAATTTTTTTGTCATATTTTATAAAAGTTTATTAGGCACTTACCTAATTATTTTCTATTTTGTTTAACGCCTTCATTGTCTGTGTTACAGAAATCTTAATACTAATAGGGAATGAAACTAATGTAAAAGCGCCCTCAATCGTTTTCTAACTTTGTTTTTTTTTTAATATTATTGAGTAATAGTCTTTCTAAAAATCATAATTCAAATGTATACCAAACCGCATGTTAGATAATAATGAGGCTAATTGATTCTTACTTTTATAATGACTTACATAATATTATGTATACATTCTTTGTAGGTATTTCTAAGGAATTGTAGATATTTATAAAGGCTCCTCGTCTTACCTGACTGATTCGCCAATTTATATATGATCTATATACAATCTTATAAGTTTTGTATCGATCGTAATTATACTCATGTATTTCTTTTGTAAATCATGTTGTATTATATAGTATAAGTATAAAAATACGTAGAGCTCGATCCAAGTGGTTGTTGTGATGTCTATTAAACTTATTGTTATAATAAACAAGTTTTATTTTTGTTTTAAAAAACACTGTTTTATATTTACGATCACGAAGCATTAGCATTAAGGATATGATAGAATTTAATTATTATATTACGTACCTATTTATTTGCCTGCAAGGCATTGCCATCGCCAGCAATGGCCCACTACTGGGCACGAGACTCTCCTCATCACTGAGGAGGACTAGATTATATTCCACTATGCTGTTCCAGTGCGGATTAGTGGAAGGACGTACCTATTTATATAGCTTTAACAAACCATTCTCACGTGCTGCAATTGCTGATTAAATTTAAAAAAGGAATTTATGAAATTACATTTAATCTCTTCAATTCCAAGTCAAAGTCAAAAGCAAAAATATTTAATGCGTCTTAGGAACTTACAACTCACTTAACGAAAGTCAAAATCGTAGATAGTAACTAGTAGATAATACTATAACAACAATACCTAATGATACATAATGATAATAATAAATAATACCCACCTATCATCAGCTTTATAAACAATAACGCTTTTTGAAACCTTTGTAAAGGTAAGAAAAGAACCACAACGGGCCGGTACCTTGTTAAAATTTTTAATTGACATTCCACAAAGTAATTGGTTTTTGGAGTTATACTTCTTTTGACGCGTTAAGGAATAACGATAAGAGTAAATTATTACGATGACAAAAAAAACACAAAACCGACACTATGAAATTAGCTAGTCAACATTACAGATAGTTTTAATTATGTACAAATATTTTGTTTTATGATAGTTAAATAAAATTTGATTAACTAGATATTGCATTATAATAAAACTTTCTTTTTTATTTTTGTCGTTTTCTCTAGAAACAAAGGATAAGACTTTTATCTTGTTACGCCAAAGAAATATATATAACTTTTTACGTGCGTACCGTATGCACGCACGTTTTTGTAGACGGCATTTAGGTAATACTAGTTTGTGGCCGTTCCCTTCAATATTACAGCTCGAATCATAACGATCCATAATAGTTGGAATGCAATTTTTATTTGTCTGAATATACATAAAATTTTCATAGGCACACTGTGATGCAAAGGTAAGTATTAAACATTCCCTACATTCTAAATTGTATATACCACGAATTGTCCTATTCTGCAGAACAAAAACAGTATAAATATCAGTCGCGTTCGCCCACTATAGAATGCCATTACCCATTATATTATGAACGTAATTAAAGTAAAATTATCTGGTTGTCTCTACTTTTGTTAATTATCATATCTATTCAACTGAGTCCCCAGTGTAATTTAGAATCTATGGTGATTTACTTTTTTACTATTAAGATCCGGTTGCCTTGCCTTTCAACTTATCTAACATTAGGTGCAGAAAATTTTTTGCAAACAGACTTTTTACTAATAAGTAAATAAGAATCAGTGTACCACTAGAGACAAAATTGTTTACGTCGTCATAATTTGTTTCTTGTCGATCTATTTTAAATACATAAAAAAGTAAGATCCGTAAACAATACGATTTCATAGTTCTTTAGTAAAATATGTGGGGCAGGTCGTTAATATAATTAAAAAATAAAAATGGGACTAAAATCGGGCCTTATGAGACCCTCATCTCAACTAACAACGTAGATAATAATTTACCGTTCACTTCGATTCTCAGAGATCTATAACTAATCAAAATTTTGAATGCGGCATGTGCAAAATAGTGACTGAGTTTCTTGATTAAGGTATTTTACTCTACGCTGTCAAATATTGGACAAATCACACAATATACCCATCATGCATTCTGCGACCTGTCCTAGGCATGGGCGATTACTTTAGACAGTTCTACAATTGCATCAGTTTGTTTTCTCAAAGGCAGGTATGTATATTAGATACATGAATACTAAAAAACAGAAAAATATTTGAAAATTACGTAACCCATCATTACTTAATTTGAATAAAACCTCTTGATGGTCAGGAAAATCTTTGAAACTCATTTCCAACCTAAAGAGTTGAATAATCATCACTAAATTGTGTTTCAATAAAAAAAAACTTTATTAAAAAAAGATTTTCCAGATACCTGTAGTTTCGGCTTGGTGTTGACAGATCAGTCTCTCGAAAAAAAACCTTTTCTTTTGTAATAGCAGTATTTGGAAACCGATTGTGGAATAACCTTTCTAATTTCTTGCATGTAATATTTATCTCCCAATAAAATTGCTTTGACGTATCTACAAACTGACAAATAGAAATATTAAAATTATAACGGTTCAATTTTGTCATTTCACTACGGAATTCCAAAAACAATACTTTTATGGATTCCTACAAACTATCTGCTCTCTCGTAGCGCCCTTTGATTACGCGTCGCTTTAATAACATTACAACAAATCTATGTCAATGACAGCTAAAACCAGTACTAATCCTATCACATGCAGTCATAGGCGTCCCAGTGGATAATCCTTATAATCTCGTTAGAGAATGAATTCCTAGTATAAAACCAAAGGGCTTTGTATAACAGCTAGCAGTCAGTCTGTGTGGTGGGCGTCCCAGCGCACTACCGAGGACTGCTCACTTCCAGAGGCCAGTCAATATGAAGAACGACACAGATACATACTTGTATAACAATTATGGAGCATACTTCGCACCACTCAGGTCCGTATTATCAGTAACTTTATCATTTGTTACTTTATTTTCGTTTATATTGTAATTGTATATTTAAGTGTGACAGAACACTAACTCAGTATCGAACTTCTTTGATATTCATATTTAATTTTATTATAATAAGTCATATTTTATTTGTAAAATTAAACTCTTACATTTAAAACATTTTGAGATATAATATGTCTTGTAATGTAGCTTGGTACATTATTACTATAGCTATTTGATAAGACGATGATGTAGGTCCAGTGACCCCGGACATGTGCAAATGCTTGGAGAGGGTCTTACAGGCGACGACCTAGCCGCTGTCCCAGAACACTGGTTCTCGTACCCCGCCCCGCCCGCCAGCGCGCACACTGCGCTGGCCCTCCTCTACACCGTCTTCACAGCCGTATCACTCATTGGAAATGGACTGGTTATCTTCGTATTTTCTACGTCCGTATTATAATTTCTGATTGATCAAATTAAATTTCAATTTTGTCTTTGTCACTTTTTAATTCCTTATTCTTGTTTTATTACAGGAGCAAAAGCCTACGGACTTCTAGTAATTTCCTTATTCTTAATTTAGCTATTTTAGATTTTATAATGATGTTAAAATCGCCTATTTTCATTTACAATAGCATCATGAAAGGATTTGCAGCTGGTGATTTGGGATGTCAAATATTTGGGGTCATGGGCGCATATAGTGGTATCGGCGCCTCAATGACAAATGCTTGTATAGCATATGACAGGTAACTTATTTAAACTGAAGCACACATTTTTTTATTTCACAACGTGTAATCTTGTTTTCAAATATTTAATAAACGCTAGCAGCATTAACGTAAGCTATCCACTGAACAGATTGCACTACTAGAGCTTAAGACAACTGTATAGTAAATTCCGTATCGAAATTTTCAGGATTAATGTGTAAATTCACATTGTTAAGTGATTACCAGTATAAGGGTATTCCATACTTGATTTTTTTACATTTTTTAATGCATAAATCTATATCTATATTTTTACATTTAAACGGATTACCAAAAGCTATTAATTGATATTAATGCGATCTAAATAAATTATGTCACAAACTGATTAAAGATTGGTCATATTTTGAATAACCATAATGTCATATAACACGATGTCACAAACTTTAGTGGCGTCAACTATTGACAATATATTCCTTTGCATTGCCTTAAAATGATAACGTTCTGCAAAAAGACTTCAACGGGTTCGTTAATTTTAGTATTAATGATAATTACGTAAAATATTGGTTATGGACAATAAACTTGAATATATAATGTTAAGAAAAAAATGACGTTATTAAAATTGTAGGCTCTCATTAAAATTATAGGCTCTACAAACAGAAATTACAGGAAATTTACTAACTACTAACAAGACGCTAGTTAATTGAACTTGGAATATACATATGTATATAGCTACATATAACTCCTTCCAACTGTATGTATTTTGGACAGACACAATGTAGGCAGTCATATTTGCTCTCCAGGCAATAACGGCAGCTACTGTACATCAGCATTTTAGGCTATATTGAGACATTTATAAGTGAGCAAATTTTGAAGAACGCCTGGCTTTAATAAAATCTTCAAAAATGTGTATTTGTAATATAATTTTCAATTTTACAGACATTCAACTATCACACGACCTTTAGATGGTCGATTATCAAAAGGAAAAGTGATACTTATGATCATACTTGTATGGATCTATGCCACACCGTGGGCTTTGTTACCGCTTTTCAAAATTTGGGGCCGATTTGTACCTGGTATTAATTCAAATTATAGTTATTCATACCTAATTATCATGAAATATTTAAAACACTGCAGTATTGTACTTCTAATAATACCTAATATAGATATACATTTATTTCCTTTCAGAGGGCTACCTAACTTCCTGTACCTTCGACTACCTTACTAACAAGTTTGATACTAAACTATTCGTGGGTTGCATTTTCTTCTGTAGTTATTGCTTCCCAATGACTATGATCATCTATTTTTACAGTGGAATAGTAAAACAAGTATTTGCTCACGAAGCTGCATTGAGGTAGTTTTGATACATTGTGTAATTTCACAGGCTACAGAAATTATAAGCATACAAATTTAATAATTCATTTCAATTATAGAGCACAAGCCAAAAAAATGAATGTGGAGTCTCTGAGATCTAACCAGGGATCCAACGCAGAATCCGCTGAGATCCGAATAGCCAAAGCAGCGCTAACGGTGTGTTTCCTGTTTGTGGCATCTTGGACGCCTTATGGCGTCATGTCACTTATTGGTGCTTTTGGAAATCAAGAACTTTTAACTCCGGGGGTACGTATATTTTCAATGTGAATTACTTATTGAAAGTATTAAAATTGTAATTTAAAGCTTTATTAATGATTTTTTAATTAAAACTGTAGAATTTTATCTTCATATTTCACATAATTTAAATAACTTTTTTCCCTCCATCAACCTACACTGAAACAGCGTGGTGGAGTATATTCTTAGCCTCGCGGACGATTAGGAGACACCCCTGCTTTGTAGTGGGTCATTATTAGGTTGAAGGCAGAATTTTTTGTTACTTATGTGTACTAAACATTTTTTATGACTGTCATTCAGGTAACTATGATTCCCGCCGTAGCATGTAAAACAGTAGCCTGCATAGATCCGTGGGTGTACGCTATTAGTCACCCCAAGTACAGGTGAGAATGTCTGTACATCTATAACTCAACGATTTACATAATTTATGGATATAACGTAGTATATTAAATTATTCTAAATTTTTTTGTAATTGATAGCAATAACACACACAGTAATAAATAAATTACAAATTGGTTGCGCAGCAAATTAAACAGCTACTTTTTGCCCGATCAGCTTTGTAAATTTTCGAGATATCAAAACGATTTCTAACATCTTAATACCTTTAACATAAATAAAACCAAGCTTTCAAGCGGAATAAAAGTTCGTCTCTCCATTGTGATTGAAAATTATACCAGTAGTGCGATGAAATAAAATTATCAATCTTTAAACGATCCTCACCTGCAGAGCAATACGCTCAAGTCACTCGGCTCTATTTTTAAATACTTTTGAATCCGAATAGATATGTACAGTGAACGCGTATAGTTGCCACGCTTATGCCTTTAATGTCCAGAATGTCGATAAACAATAGTGATACGTTAGATCCACTAAGCTCCTTTGTTATATATACTTGCAAACGTTGTTGTTGATTCATATGGATGTAACTTATTCTATGTTATTCAGGCAAGAACTTCAAAAGCGCATGCCGTGGCTTCAAATAGATGAGCCCGACGATAGCGCATCGACCGGAAGTACTGGAACAAATGCAACGACGAATACTGCACCCGCCGCCCCCGCATAGATATTTGAACCTATTTCAAACCACAAAGACGAATTGATACACTTGAGTGTGACCATTAACTTTATTATTAGGTTATCATAACTTTACTCTACTAAAAAGTGGAGATATAAATAAAAACATAATTTAGATTGGATGGTGTGTGTATGTAGATATCTAAGTGTTGAAAATGTTCAAAGGAGTATTTTTATTACGTGTAACAAAAACTGACCAAGGCTTGTTAACGGACATCGATAATAATGTTTAAAATACACAATATTTATAAAATGAAGCATACGAACATGATAATGTCGTTTTATTTTTCTCTTTACCAAAATCAGGAAGAGGAAATTGAAAAAACACATTTTTTGACGCACCTGTGTTAGCTAGAGTGTAGGAGACCAACCTCGTTTCAAGACCAAAATCTTTCAAATTATTCCGTAGCCTCATTACATTTTTATAATGAGTATATGATTATGTCTTCGTTTTGCCTACTAGAGGTACCTACAATAGTCTTGTATAGAGCCTTAAATTTAATGACCCATGATAGCATCTTCTTATTATAGACTAAACTTATTTACTCTTGGTCACGTAAGTTTTTCGTTCGGATTATAAGTATTCTAGTCTATTTAACCAACACTCCAATGTTACAAGCAAGGCTACAATGTTATGGTATAGTATCTAGTCATACAGTGATATGCATATCAAGACTACACTACGTACTATATTTTCGTTTACTATTTTTTTTGTATAAATCGCATAAAATATGACAATGAATATGACGTGATTCAGTGGTGGGGTGCAGAGGCAGTTCAGCAATCGCTTAATGCGCTACAAAATTGAAGCGACGTCCCCTTTGTTTTTCTGCTAAAACCAATACTAGGAGTTATTTTTAAAGAACTACAAAATTCATTCCATATTTCTTTTTTATAATTATGTTTGGTACTTCATAACTTTTTACTGGGCGTACTGATTTCGAGGATTCTTATTTTTGAGAGCGACATCTGACGAGTACTTTTTGTGTTATCACTAAATGCGCATTTACTTGATGCATATGTCTTTGGAATCGAATTGTTTATTACGGCGTATTTATTTGAAGTGGGTTTTTCTTTTGGTTATTGACCTAAAAATGATATATTGTGAAATAGCTAATAACGCTTCGCTTCGATTAGAAATCTGAATTTGAGGACTTTCTTTCCCCTTTTCTTCTCTTTATAAAGCACCATTCGAAAACGGTGGTAAATGAAAAATATTTGAAATTCATAAGTGTTTATAAATACCTACATAAAATAAATGATTTGAGTTTCGAGTTTGATATTTGGGCCGTATTGGGGCGGTCTACAATACAAACCAAAATCCCACACCGGTAAAACCAAGGTGTCGGAAGAGGCGATAGAAGCCGGCTTGATGGTAGAACTTCACGTAATTATTATATCATCAATATTAATATTAAATCCATATCATTACTGGCATTGTTTTTTCCACTTACCGCCTTCTTGCACGAGTCAGTAGCCGAACGATTTATCGTTCTGCGGCCGGAAGCTCGAGCCAGTACTTTCTTTCTCGCTAATAAGGCATCAGTGATACCTTTGGTGTTGCTTACGTCCATGGGCGACGATGGCTACTTACCATCATATAGCTCACCTACTCGTTTTACGATTATTTACAAAAATACTCCTCAATCAAAAATAACTCATATCCGCAAACAGTATTCCTTGTGTCGTAACACGAACAACACACAAAGACAAGTGCACATAGACCGAGAATAAAAATTTACACTTATAATTCCAATCGCTGGGAATCGAACCAACTACCTTCGGCGGTCTGGCGAGGTGAATGTTGTACCACGCTAGTTGTCTGTACCCAATAACGACAGTAAAATAAAATAGACAAGATGCTTTAATTTGATATATACGTTCTTTTTTTGTAAATTGGCTTTTAACTGAAGATAAAATGAACATTAAATGATATCCAAAAACAGTTAATTAAAACTGCATCCAAAATGGGTAAACCACATCTAAGATTAACGGGAATGAACACACAGACAAAAATTTAAAGTCATTGTTGAGTTATTTTTATATTAATAAATAGCCTCCTGCCAGTTTCTTTTTAATATTTTATGTACAAATGAAACTATAAATCCTAAAATCTATTTTAAACTAGTTAATTTTTGACAGTAATATAGTTTAGTGAATGGAAAGAACACAGAAATAAAACAATTGTTATCAAACATTTAAGCAAGTGTTTAATAGCAATTAAAACAAAATAATATTAAAACTTATTCCATAATATTAGTCTAGGGAAAAAATATCTTATCACAATTTATTATTATTTACAATATGTGGAATGTGCTAATTGTGCAATATGAGAATCTTTTTGAGCATATTGTTCAATAGAGAACAAAGTAATATAGTATCTTTGTATCAACATGACAAATGGAAGGAATGTTATTTGCAAACCACATTGCCGCATGCTCTAATTACATTCATCCATTATTGTAAATGCATTCCATTCCAGCCAAATGTTTATATGAATTAACCTAATTTATAACATTATAACAGATCTGTTTACGATTATCTGAAGAACAAATGTTCTGTTGACATTAAAAATGTGGCAGGCATACTTTTCCAGCAAACAGTTCTGATATCACAGTGATCCACAGTGAAAGTACAAATAGTATGTAAGATATTCCGACTTGGTGACTATTTGGTAACTGGTATGGTTGACCTCCAATATCTTCTACATCAAATCCCATTGGAAAAATAACAGCTGCCAGGCAAAACATCACCACTGCAAAAAAAGTAGTCATTGTGAGTTTAATAATGTTACACATTATATTTGTACGCAATCAAGTATTACACAAAATGCATATTTAATTTTGTAGTACTGTAATGGCCGGTTTCTGAAAGGCTGATCAACGAAAAAAATTAAGAAATTCACTGTCAAATCTATTATCAAACGTCAATTGGGTTGCAGAAAGCATGATTATTCAGAAATT
>DWJN01000440.1:0-24256 GCA_018248895.1 Carystus phorcus
AGTTTGATCCAACTTGAAAGATAGGATAGCTTACATCTCAGTTTATAGTCGCAATATTATTTTATTGCAAATTATTTGTTTAATATCTTACAGAGGATTAGTTCCATAACATTCTAACAGATGGCGGAGTAAGGTTAGTTAAGGAAGTTAGTCTACTAAATTGAGTATGTAAAACTTAGTCACAACAACGCGTGGCTGGGTCTGTTAGTTTTTTTATGTACTCGTAAACCGATGAACGAATGGACGACAGATGATGGTCACCATCGTCCATGGACAACAAACAGCGTCGCTTAACCGTTGTCGGGTAAGAAAGAATAAAATATTGGTCGTCAATGTTTTATTTTAACGCTATACCTACAACAATACATTCTTGGTTTCAGTTTCAATGAACCTTTTACTTTTCGTTTATACGCGGAAACCAAACACAAGTTGTTACCAGTTAATGAATGGATAAATTAATATGCAAGTGTAATTATATGTAAACGAGTAACCAGCATGCCCGAGTAGCGTTTTATAGTTGGCAAATAAAGATATAAAATTTGCATGAAGAAGATAATTGCATTGAAAAATTATTAAACAGAGACCTGTGTTGCCATATTAAAATATTATTTATTCATCAAGATTGTGATAGGGCAAAATTATTGCATACTATTTAGCTGATGCATATGCATGACTTGTAATGTAAGTACGAGTAGGTAATGATAACGTGGATTAAATTAAAATGTTAATGAATGTGATGATACTTATTTGTACATAATCGACTCAGTCAGCATAAACCTAATAAATGAATACAAATTAATGAAACAGCAAATTAATTAATACAAACATCATGATGTACAATTAAAATTGTTACCATGTTGAGGTAAAATTATTATATTTTGTTCAAAACCTTGAAGTCATATTAAAAAGGACATCGGATACTTTTTATTTATAAAATATATATTAAAAAAAAAATCTCTTTATTTATTTAAGGGCTCCAAAAGAGCGAAGCCGCGGCTAAAAATTAGCAGTATATAAAAAGATATATTACTAAAATGGTGGTTAGCCAATTACTCGTAAAACGTAGACTTAATGAAATTCTAATATTCAACTGGCGTCAGTGGTATCTTGAAATACAGAAGTAGGTTCAATAACTGAAGATAACCACGAACATTATCTGGCCATCAGTTCAGCTCCTCTCTCTCGATAAATTCAAATTGAAAACTTTATCGACCCTCCATGCCAGAATTGTATGATAAGAAAATTGCTTATGCAAATGTATTTTGTTCAGTACGACGGCGATACGATGATAAACAGTAAAATATGTTAAACTGATATTATTTTAGAAATCATTGTCTAACATTTTGTGGGCGATTAAAAGTAGAGAACAACGTTCACAGTAATAATAATTATAGTATATAGTAATCATTCTTAGTATATTCCCATTATAGTAGTATAAAACATGCTTGAGAGGTCTTAGCGGAGGCAACTGGTCTTCAGCATGTGAAGAATGGATGCGTGGTCAAGCCAGGCATGAAGTTAGTGAGTGTTGACGTTATTGCGACAGTAATGCCATTAATCTGGTGTCATGCCGCATCGCGATTAGCTACTATATTCATGAATGATATGCTTGTCATATATGTCGGAGACAGTCATGAACAATATTTTTCCGTTTAAATGCTTTATTTATCTTGATTCTTCACTGATAATAACAGTTAGCATAGGTAAATGAAGTTGTTTAATTAACAGTACTATTCAATAATTCAACACTATGTGTAATTTTATGTCCACGAATTAAAGCAATCGTAGTCGTGTCGGAACAGTAAAACGGATTCTTAGCTACCTGCTTTTAATAGATGACTATAAAACTGGATTCAGTTGAGTCTATACGGGTAACTTTAGTTCTATTAAAATATAAATACCGTAATAGAATTTTACCGCATATTTTATTTATTCCATTACAAATAATTGAGATTCTCATTGCTTCTAAACTGGTTTGCTTTTGTCACCATAAATTTAAAAATAAATATTAACTCTATGTTCTATAGAAAATTAAGGTATTATTATAATTTTATATACTACTACTACTACTTACTTTTATAAACTAGCCTGACCGATAGCTGTTTTTTTTAAATTCTGTGATATTTTCGAAGGTTGGAAAATTCATGCAAACCACACTTCACCAACAGTGGTTGAAATAAAAACACTGGCCAGCAATAACCTCTATAGAAAAGGAAAAATATACATCTAGTGTTCTATGTAATGCACACATGTAGACAGTTTTATAGGGAAGCCTTCAGCAGATGCGTTTCAGTCAACCCTTTGTAGGCAGTACTTCCGTAATAGCGCTTTGAGAGCGAGACCGTTGTGTGACGTGTGCTTTTATTTGTATTGCAACTCTCTTGTCGTAAAAGCTCTAGATATGCGTTAGATATTCCTTCTGTCGCTTACCTAAACACAGGTAGTTTTAGAATTCTTTTTACTCAACTCATCTTTACGTCCTATTAAAGTACAGACTCATTGCTGAGACATCCATTTATAGAATTAATTAGAGTTTGAGTTGATATTGCCTTTGCATTACGGAGTATTAGAAGTAAAAATAACAACTTAGAGAGTACTTTGAGGAATGATTTGAACTGTCCAATTAGGTATACAAATTTCATAAGTAGTAAGTAATAAAGGACATTTCTATAATAGATATATAAATATTTTTACTGGTTTTATCTGTGGACTCGTTAAATGATTTCTATCTGGTGACTAATGCATAGAAAAATTAAACTAAAATGTATATTTCATCAGAAATATAGAACTGTACGCGTCGCATTTCCGTACTTTATAGAATAACTGGACCTTTTAGCTGAAATTAGCAGTTTTATGACAAGCTGTATCTGTGGAATGTTTCAGTTTAGTTTAGCGCGAAAACCAAGCAACCATCGATCTCGTCGACGCCGACGGTAGGACAGGAGAATTTAATTTAGGATCCGAATAAGAAATAAGAAGCGAAACGGCGCCATCGAACACACGATAAATCAGAATAAGTCTGTCCTTGGCGCGCACTAATAAATCAGGCATCTTGCTTCAAGTGCCCGAGGGCTTTTCGCACGTCACGTGACTTTACTGCTCTCGTATTAAGATTCAAAATGTACACCGAACCTAAGCGACAGTAAAGTGACAAAATAATAATTTAAAAAGGTGTGAGTCACCCCTACCTGCGAAGTGAAACTGTAAACGATAGAAAGGGATAAAACATACCACACACCTTTAATGAAAAAAGTGGGATTGCGACCTAACTGCTACCTTTTTAAATATGGAATCGTAGCTTTTTAAATAAATACGGGCTTTATAATGATCACCAGCTGTGGGTTAAAGTAGTGTTGGATAACGTGCTTTTTATTTTAAAATCGATTTCGTAATCATTTTAATCCGTAAAGGCGGTTGAAAATATTTTAAAAGGTGAATTAAGAAGTTATGCATACAGTAGGTTTCAAGTAGATTGTTACAAGTCGGTATGATAATAGCTATAACTTCTCACATAATTTGAATTAATTAATTTATTCATGTAAAGACCTTTATATGATGTGGTTTAAAAGTAGCAAATAAAAAAATGTGCTGTATTAAGTTGCAGTTTTATTAATTTGACCATTGGCATCAATAATTACTCAGTAATATGTTAATCGCTATAAATGTAACATGTAAATTGCAAAGATAAGGCAAACAGTAATTCTGCATCCTTTAAAACTCAGATGTGTGCAGTTACTATTAATGTATTCGTAACCTTATAGCCTACATGATGAAATTAAATACCAAAGGTATTGAAGATTAGTTAATAAAATAGATTAAGTTCCAAAGCATTGGATAAGATCCTCAAGGCAGTTCCGCTAAATTCCCGCCATTTGCCATTACAGCTGTCATGTGTCAATCAGACCAAGTGAAGTGACTCGTTGCGTGCAGCCAACATTGTTTATACAAGACAATGGTTTAATATGTTAGTACTTGGGAAGTTCTGCTGATATTTTTCTCATAAATTGCTATATAAATTGAGACGCAATTCCTTTTCATTACTTTTTATTAACATTAATTATAAATCAAGCCTAGAGTATCATGAGTAATCCTTGTTAATCAAAATGACTTTGAATAACCATTGTTTCTTTGTAAAATATTGAATCAGATGCTTAAATATAGACTGCGGTCATCGTTAAAGTCTACAAAACAACCTTTATTTTATATATTTCTCGATAATACAACGAGTTAAAAAGCCGTTGGTTAGTAAGAAATTATACTAATTAATGTATGTTAAGGTAATATTTGTATCAGCATTAATTTTTGACGTGTGTTAAACGTCATTTGCGGAATAAAATAAACCGGTTTCTATTGGATCTAGATATATGAGTATTTTGTAGCAATCCGTACACAAGCATTTTAAACGTCCCGTCGTATGTACCTACTTATGTCAATTTTTTTTTATCGTGAATATTCTACTACTATAAATATGTACTCCAATCAAACGTGACACATTCGCTAAAAATATATAATATAGTCAACATAAAATGCATATTGAAAATTCTAGTTAATTTATATCAGTTCTTAATAGCGATGATCGATATTGAAACTATGGTTAATGTAGCGAAAATGTAGGTAAGATGGTATTTCAAAGAGATGTCAGATTCTGCGCGGGGCTCGGTTATATTCATCCGCAAATAGCTCGACGAAGTAGGTCGATGTTAGCGGCTGCTAGGCGGTACTCTTTGATCCTACGAATTTTCTAATAGAGCCAAAACATTACATCACGCTACGAGAAGGTAGGCATATAATTGTTTTGCGAGCGATACGCTAAATATTGTTATAATTTCAAATAGTATTTTCAGGAAAATGGCGGCAGTTCTAAATCTGTGCGGATACTCGCAGTAAAATTTTGTTATGTACATTTAATGTTGACACATTAGTTACGTGCATCAACCTGTTGTAGCGTCCGTACTAAATTATCTTTTTTTGTTTCATGGTCTTTAACATTATTCTAGAAATAATCATACTTCTCTAAATTCATAGCTCCTCAATAGTAATCTTCCGATTGCAAACATTTATGCAATGGCGGTAAGATTTTTAAACTTTAAACCGGTTAGAACACCAAAATACATAGCAATTTGCATAATTGCCTACAACAGAAGCTCGTTCATTGATCAACCCGACCACAAATGGGTCGATTCAGTTCAAAGCAATCCAATCCACTGATTCTTTATTAAAATCGATCGAATTTATAGCAAGGCCACATGGATTTGAATGTAGTTCAACGGGGCCTAATGATATTTTTTTTTATAAGGGATATCCATAGCCATTCTCGTTGCGATATATAATTACTTATATTACAAATTGATACAGATGTAAAGTATAGCGTCTATTTTCTTCAAGCTTCTTTTTAAGCAACTTTGATGTTTTTTAAGTATCTAGCTGACAAATCATCAAACGAGTCACTTGATGGTAAATGTCATCGTCATTGTCATCCATTGACATTAGTAACACCAAAGAAATCATTGATGTATTGTTGGTCAATAAAGAAGAGAGAAGGAAAAACTGGCTTTACTGGCCTTTACTTTCGTCAAGTGAGCTGTAAGTTCCTATTACGAAAAAACTAATTTGACTTTGACTTTAAATATTACTAGACTTTAAGCTTACTCAAGCAAGAGGGTGGTAGCTACACAGGAGAGCTTCACGAAAAATAATATTAATAATAGGATCGTTACGCAAAGCTCTGCCAAACAGGACGGCTTCGGTCCCTCTTATGATTCCCTGGTCTCACAGCATAGGATTGGGGTTTGTATTTTAGGCCTAATACATCTAAAACCATAATTATCTTTCACAATCATTACCAATCTGACGTCAACGAAACCAGGTAGTATAGAAAGAAAAAAGTAGATTGCCAAGTGCGTTATTTGCGGAGAGATGTACTGTGAAGTAGACACTTTCAACACCAGTAAATTATAGTAATAATTTATCCTTTTGACATTCGTAGCTATTTTAGCTGCTTTCGCTGAAACACGTTCGCCAACAGTTAATGTATCTAATATATCTCAATCACAGCGCACATTCATCCTTATCTACACATTGCACCAAACATTTTGCGGGTCGCTGGCAATGATACGATCTGCTTTATTGAGATTGATTGCCAGTCTTTATTAATATGCCAAATCTTGTAATCTTTATTCATCTTGTTATCTTGTTTAAAGTCACTGTTGGACTTTTTTCCATGGCAATATATAAAGTTAAGGATTAGTTTGCTGGTATTTTTTTAACGGTACACACGCCAAGTTTTTGTGCCATAGACAACACAATAATAAAAGACAAGAAAAAAAAACAAAACACACAAACGCAAGGACACATTACTTTCGTTCAACCAACAGTTAAAAAAATATGCAATGAATTTATGTATGTATTTTTTAATAACACGACTGTTTAAATAATGAGTATAGTAAGTAGTATTCTGGTTTCGGTATCGCATTTAATTGCCTAAATAGCAACGATTCCTTAAGTCCTGTCTGCACCTACTTAAACTAACGACGATCTTCAACGGCGTTGAAAATTTGCCCGAGCTACGGAAATAGCGAACATACTTCATTGAAATACTAATCAAGTTGTCAGCATAATATCAGATACTTTACTTCGAGGTGTTCTTTATGTTATACGTTTGTACATATCTGTCCTACAAGTATGCTAAGAGATAAGGAATTATTGCTCTATAATAATGATTTAATCGTTGTATAATATAATTGTTCTTATTGTTAAGTTGACAATGTAATATACAATAACTCATTATTAAAAGTAGTTGTAATGACTATTTTAACATTACGACCGGAGCGCCATCTGAATGGTGTGCACAGAACGTTCTACAAAATATGGCGGTAAAGGTCTGATATTTAAAATTAAATATTAATATGACTTTAATAAGTAGGTATTAAATAAGTTTAAATATAATTCGAATCATCAATGGAGTTTTACTTCAACATTATTGCCAGGAAGTGCAGCATGCTTGACCTTCTTTATTGTTTCAATAATTTTGGCACATACGACACCTTACCAAAAAAATGCTGACAGTTATACGAATACTAGAAATTGTTGTTGGTTTCAAAAAACATGAAATTATTGTTTTCTTCTTCAGTAAAATTTTACAAAAAAGCTCCATAATTATTTTAAGAGTTTGATTTAATTTCAAGAAATTCGTTGTAAATTAAAACTATTTATTGAAATCATTTATTTGACATTATGTATACCTAAACATTAATACTAATACGAAGTTTAAAATGAGAAAGTTAAGTCTATTTCCATTGCTATTTACTGTTAATGGAGTGTTACAATGTTGATCATTGTTAATTGTTTAAATTTATTGTGCACCTATTTTGTAATCACATACCGTTTGCACTTCACGAACATTCGCTATTTTGTACTATCTATTAGTTCAAATCATTTATTCATTAAGTATTTAGGAACACATTTATGAACGTGAAATATTTACCTCTAACACCGTTTCGAAAAGGTGCTTATGAAGAGAAGAAACAGCGAAAGATTTCTTTATTATTATTTTGATAAATTAAATATTTCTCACAGATTTGTATTAAACTGTTATCAAATTTCAAATGTATGATGTTACAATCCATTTGGTTATGGGCTACCACACGTCCATGTCATTGAACGAAAGGCCGTACAAACCAAACATTTTTTCTAATTCCTTTAACCAAATGCAGCTGCATAGTTTATTTATACCCTTTAACTCGTTCTACCTACGTTTAATGTCCACGTTAATTGACACAAAGCCCGCATTCCCGATCTTTAATATACTCGTTTCGATTGAGGCAATTTGACAAGAATTTTTATAATATCCACAAGGAACCTTTTCCTTGTACACTCAAATCACTTCAGTATGGTTATTAGTTTGCGCCACTTTTCTTAATATGCTGCTATTAGACAACAAGTCGTTCACAAATGATGTCATCATTACGTTTGGTATTATGGTAGGTGTGTAATAAAACTGTTTTAATGTGGACCAAGTTAGTTAAAGCTTAAACTAAATTTAATTACTCGTGTTATTGAAATTTCAGAACAGAACATAAGTGAATAAAAACAAAGCAAAATAGCTAAACGACAGAGCGCACAAAAAATATATGTAATAATATTCGTATTTCAAAAATTTACTTATATTTTTTAATCAAAATTTAACCGATTAACAACACCATTATTATTGTAATAAAACAGTAGAAAAATACAACCATAATCTTGGTTGTGCGATTTATAAAATAATACGCACAAATTTTTTGTTTTTGTCGTAGGCTGAGCATTATACGCCTATGCCATATTAAGAAAAAAGGTGGTTAATTAAAAAACCGAATCGAACGAATGATTTCACAGATAATTAACAACACTGTATTCTTTGTTACAATGTTGAACCGTATTGAATTAAACGTCTAGCGCCTTCCAAACGCGGCCATCATGCGGTATGGCACCGCGATTGCAATTCTCATATTACTCGCCGCTTATGACTAATGTAAATGTATACGAGTCGATGACAAAAACTTACAATATAACAAAAGTGTTGTAATTCCACAATTCCACACCGTTACGTGTTTGTTAGCGAGTTGTGCTGATAAACAAATCTCATATTTATGTGCCAAAACTTTAGATGTACTGTTGGATGCGATCGCGGGAAACGTGGAGGCGGCCGGCGCCTTTGACCGAGGGAGATAACATCTACATCGGGCAGGTAGGTTTTTATTACAGCTTATCCCGAGTCCCTACGATTTTCGAGTGTTACTTCTCACACCGAATGAACTCGTATGTTCCCGTTCCCGCAAACCATTCGCTCAAAGCGTTCGATTAAAATTATGCTTTTATCAGTAATTGGCCTAAGTGCTTCGCTTTGATGCGTAAAGCGAAGAGAAGTTTCAATTTGCAAGTGTTTCAATGCGAATGAGTCTCCTCCTAAAGGTCGCCTATTATAGCTAATCGCTAGCTCGGCGCCACTTAATACGTCGAGATGGAAAGCAACAGGCGTAACCTATTAAGACGTAATATCACGTTCTCTATTAATCTATCCTAATAATATAACTGTGACGCGGCTACATCTACACATATAATAAAGATAGATAGTTTTCGTTATCGTCATACAAAACATATATTTTTTTTAATTTTCCTAGCAGAAAGGATAGGGTTACGTGAGAAACACTAAACAGATGTAGATTTTGAACTGTGCCCGCGCACGCATAGATTTAGATATCTATCGATAAAAAGTACGGCGCGTATATATTAATGTATAAAATATAACCCTTTAAAGTTTCAACAAATCCCGTTCAGTAGTTTTTGCGTGAAGGAGTAATTCTAATTTATTTTTGATTGACATAACTTCCTTGTTTGTTACCCGATTTAAATGAAAATACACTAAAAGGTACGTGACGCCCATCACAATATAATCCTCAGAACTGCTTTCAAATCGAATAAGGCGTTACTGAGATTAGCGGGCACAAACATACAGACAAACAAACAAAATTACGAAACATTGTTTTGGGTTCCCTAGAGTCTAAAAAGGTCTCCAATTATAAATGTTTAAATATATTTGCCATGTATAAACAGCAATCAGTTACAGTTTTATTACATGTATAGATTTAGCATGTTTATAATTTATACCATGTAAATTCAGTAAAAAGTCGTAGTTTCATAGAAGCCAAGTATTATCGGTCTGCAGTAGTAGTAATATAAAATATATTCACGAATGTGGGTATTTAAACAGCTTGCAAATCTGGGGCCGTTGACCGACTTCCAACGCTTCACGTGTTTCGCTAAATTAATGTCGCTTATTTGCGTTTCTGGCATTGATTGCCATTTCACTTGCCACAAACCAAAATTACAAAAACTTGCTATAATTATTAGCGTCGTAACAAACCACGTTATAAGAAACTTTATTAAAACAACGCTCCTTTTGCAATGCAATCCTTGTAAGCCAGGATTAAATACCGATTTCCAAGATAACCTGTTAAGAAAGCCAGGCCCTATGCTGGGTACGTGATCGGAAACCAGATCGAATGGAAAACTGGGGGTTTTCAATCAATAAGCCGGTTGTTGCGCAGGCGCCGGCGAGATGACTGCATTCCACGGCTGTCTTTGTCATGTTAACCAAACAGGGACTCATTATTCTGTTATTTTAACAAGGCATAGCGACGCCCCGTGTGCTAACAGACGTTTATAGAACAGATATTATATCACACAATAAGTAAACTGTAATGAATGTGATACATTTACCTACAAAGTAAATAGCGAGATAAAGAAATAAACTTGATTAAAGTGTAAGCGGCACACGATTTACGTGCCTACAGTTTTTAAATTAAGAACATTTTTAAATAATTGTAGTTAAATTTGCCAACGATAAAATGTATTTGTCGGATAGATTAATAATGTGTACAAGATTCACGAATACTTTTAATCTATGCAAATAAATAAAATTGTAGTGCCTGTTTGTAATATTAAAATAACTGCTTTCTACTAAATGCATACATACATATGTATGTATGTACCATGTGGTACATTACCAAAATAACATTTTTTTCTAGATGTCTATTGAGGGCACAGCTAATTATTAAATATCATTGTAAGTTTAATAAATATTAACACGATATGGTTATCTGTAGAAGCACTATAATATTTATAATATCTATAATTTGTGACGCACATAAAATATGCATGAGTGCGACCACTCAGCAAAACTACTTAATGATGATAAACAACTATCTATCTGATGTATATATGCAAATAGATCTTTAATAGTAAAATATTCGCAATTACTTGTTTTAATTCTGTCTATATTTTATACTTACTTAAATGGTTATAAGTGTAGAATTGGTTTAGGTGCGTAGATATTGAATATCATAACACTGGTTTATAATACACCATGGCGAGGTGCCCCGCTATCTATATCTTTACATAGCCGCCGTCGTCGCCCACTCGAGTTTTTGGAATTCCGAGCCCCCTCGCCGCCGGGGGTCCGTTCATTCATAACGCGGCGAGTTGAACTAGCGCAGTGCTGCCAACATTAGCTTTTATTAGGCTAGATACACGCCAAGTTGATACATTAAACATTTTAACGAACGATTGATTAAAAATCTATTTGTGGTAGATTTCCTTTTTATTTTAGCTGATTTAATAAGCTTCAAAATCAATAACTTTCAACTCGACAGTTTAGACTTACGTTTAATTCATAAGATCGAAACGTGTCCGAGCGGAAAAATTCATGGAAATGAAACAATGTATAGTCCGACTATTGTTAACGACATCAACAGAGCTATGTATGTACATACATTTATGTGACCACACATGTAGTTACTTAGCCTCATTCATAAATATCCCTGATTGAATACCCTATAAATTGGAATACAAGATTACTAGGAGCACAGCAGAAGTAGCAGGTGCAAAAATATTTCTCATCTTAGTAGATGGTAAGTTCGAACCGCAAGTTAATTTTAATTGCATATTGATTAATCTGATTAAAATATCGATCTACTTTTTAAATACAATAACTGAAACAAAAAAGGAATGATTTAGACGTCAATAATATTTTATTTCGCGTGTCATTTTAACAACAATATCAAATCCCAAAACTTAGTTTAATAAAACTTGGACATAATATAAGAAACGTTGCCGTTTACTGATGACTTATGCTACAAGAATATTTTAATTCAATTTCCGTTTGGGCGGACACATAAATACAGTAGAACAACGGAAGAATACGTCACTTCATTCGCACATGATAACCAATGCATTACGAAGGCCTAACGCACGTAAAGGAAATCGCGAAACATATCGTGCACTTTTCAGGAAGACCACGATACATTCAGTGAACGTATGCTTTCACGGACGATTAATTTAATCACTATCGCTCGCAAAAAAAACTAAATGTTATCAAACGATAAATGTTAAATTGGCAACATTTTTTACTCGTTAGCGGCCGAATCGTTCGAGCTTGAAATGACATCAACCTGCGGAGTCAGTCGCCGTCCGCACATTCCGTTCATATATAGATATGTATGTTGTATTTAAATAACTATGTGATATAAACGCGGCCTTTGTACCTGTACGATTCGATCACTTTACATGTTTATTCATGCTAACAACTGGGTCACACGTTGTGGTTTTCACTCGCTTGGTTGCAATCATTTTCAAACAGGTTAGATATAATGAGTATCTTAAAACTTATATGCAATTCATTGCGTATTGAGCGTTATATGAACAGTTCACTATTAAATTGATGTTTTTTACCAGAGTGTCAACTTTAAACTCTTTTCTCGATGTACTCTTGTACTTTCACGTCGAACTTTAAGAGCTCCAAACATGCCCCATGTTAAACATTATGTAAATAAAAAAATGTAAATATGTCAGTAGTATCAGCGCCAAATAATATCTTTGTTATAGATTCATATATGGTAATTTATAATGGCAAATAATGCTAATTAATACACAACTAATGAATACGACAAGAGAGTCACGCATAGAACTCATTACGAACATCTTGCAATCTATTTACATAAGACTATAAATTCGTAGAGAGAATAGATACAACAAACAAATTAATAACGGCATGACAGTGAATGCGTTTACGCGATTCGCAACAGTGATTAAGACAATGCACGGTGGCGTTATGGCGCAGGATGGGGTGATCGGCCGTGCACTCTCACGGCATAATAATTACGGGGCTAACCACTCAGTCGCACTTTATAGGCCGGCTCTGAGCCCGCGCACCCTGCCGCCCGCACGCGGACCCCGCCGGACCGCATTCCGCTCCCATACGACCGCGTCCGCATCCTGACTCCAGGACCTCTCCAAAATATCAACTTTTTATTATTCCCCTTAACGGGCAACACCCAGGAATCTATCGCGGACTCGTTACTCGACTCGTCCCACCATTTTCGCGCACCACCGAAATGGGAAAGCTTGTTGATAATTATGTACCGTGAGAGACTCGATTACAAATTTAAATTTCCTACTGACAAACGAAAGTCATTCCGACCGATTCACACGTTTATTGGCCGTTCCATTACCTAAATCGGAGGATGACGAATCGAGCACTAAATCGAGATTATAATCATTACAGCTCGTGGGCTCGCATTCTTTTCGAAGAATCCGTGAAGCGATGGAATGCACAGAATCGATTCGAACTCGTTTTGTTTTCGCTACGTCATAACTCGCCCGACCCTTGGCTCGGACCTGTCTATTGCTCCTCGATTGAATCACACGCCTTATTGTTTTCGGTCATCGAAAATCGACTCGCTGACACAAAAGTTTATGTTGTCCATTAATTTGTTGTTTATCAACAACATTAACAAAGGTATTAGGCAATTAGATTTGCGTATTTCTTCGGCGATTTTGTAAAAGTAGGGCTTGAAACGATAAAATGCTGGAAGGCAATGATAAATTATAAGTTTTAAATCCTCTTTTTAATTAGTCTTAATTTCTATACACCTGCCATTTAAACCCTAGAGTACAGTTCTCATTAAAGAACTTAGTATTATAAATTTAATATAAGTAATGTACTAATGAATAAATTAAGAAATTATGCAAAAGTGGAACATGTATACTATTAAATAAATGAAACAAGTAAAAATTACTCTCTTGGTAAAAATCAACATAACTTAACAAGTATCCAAAACTACGTCAGAAAGGGCGTAGAAACTAAACGTGTCGAAGGAGGCAAACTTAATAATATATCATGTAATCGATCGTGCCCATTTGCACATAAACGGACATTGACTCGTGGATAACATCCTGAATGCGCCATTAATGTTGCGCGTTCGACACAGCGCGAATGATATTATTAACTGCCTTCAAGAAACTGACGCAATCAATGTCTCGCTAATTAAATCAACAGATTCATATTCTCTATTACTAATGCGAATATAGTTTTGTTGCTTCTTGGTTTGTTTCCGTATGATCCATTACTAATTCATATCCAATATACAGCGATGCACGTGTGTCATTGCAATGTTATTCTTCTCGCATATCATAAAAATAAAATCTTTATGACCACAACAAACCAGCAAACTTCAATGGACGTGATTTAAAATAAAATCTACAGCACAACCCCTGCGATTTGATTCTGAAATTTCGCTTCAGGAATAACAAAAATATCGAAAATCCAACATCAAAAAACAATTTACATTTTAAATGTACATGTATAATAGATTCACGTAGACGTTGTTTTCACTGGATTCTTCATACCTATTGATATTAATTAAAGTAATATTTTGCATAAACGCATGGCTTGACAAAAGTGGTTAAGACGAATCGAATGCATGTTTTTGCGATATGCCGAAGCGGGACCGGTCTTTGGAACAAGTCGCCACCTGCCTCGCTCGGTGGAATGTCCGGCTATTAGTAAGAATTAAAACTCTCTGTCTGTTCGTAATTATTTCAATAACCTTCAATGCACCAAAGGAAAACCATTTCGTACTGTCTTTATTTGTCTTAAATACAGATATGAAAATTAAGAAGAAAAGTACAAGAAACACCCCATCATTTCCTTTATCCCCATCATTTTATTTATGCCTATTAAATATTTTATTCTATAAACCAATCGTCGACTTTACTTTTCAAAATCGGAAAAGACCTCATTATACATACACATACGAAATTTCAAAATTTTCTAAATTATGTTGAGGTAAATCTAAAGTATGTTATCAAAATCCAGTTATTTCAGAAACATGCACTTCTGTTATGCAGACTATGTAAACGGTGAACTCATACTATAAAATATTGACTTAAATATAGTCGAATAATTTAAATTTAGGCTTCCTTCGTTGCAGGATATGGCGTTGTAACTAGCTACACGTGGTGTGTGGGTTGACATAACAATTTCGTACATTGTAAGTTTGCGTCAGAGCCGACCTCGTACTCATGTTTCGGACGAACCGATTTTAACGATCAATAATCTATTCATATGTTTACGGCTTTCCTATCTTTATGTGTTGAGTAGGCGTCTTTCGAATCACCGCTGGATTAACATTCCCCTTACATGACCCAAATGAGAATATAAAAATATTCAATTAAACACGGTTGTAAAGTTACTATAATTTCAAAGTAAGCCTTGTTTTTTATAAAATTTAAAATAATTAACAGCGTGAATAATATGACTCACGAGAATGTTTCTCGGAGTCGATCAAAGAACAGTTTTACGAAAAAAAAATTCTTAACGAAAACGTGTTTTGCAAAAACGTCAAAAAAGACTTCTTGTCAGTTCAAACTGTCACTTGGTACAATGCATCGCATCCTGTTTCCCGCGGAATCCAAGTGCCTAATTACAGAATAAGAGGTTATGGGACACAACATAAAAGATTGAAGCAGCCTGCTACTGACAAAGCCCCATTCAACCAGCTTGATTGAAAGGGTTTATATGAAAGACCGAATAATGATCAGAATAATAGAATTTTATGCAGGTATGTGCTAATTCGCTATTTCAAGGCTTCTCTTTTTTTTAAACTTATCTAAAGCTTTCATCAATATTTTAAACATGAGAGGATAAAACGTATACGAGGCTTTACATGACTCATTTGGGACTACCGAAGGCATTAATAACCGTTTAAAGTTGTAAAGCGTTTAATATAGTATTTTTAAACACGACGAAAAAATATTTGAAATCATTAAGATTTAAAAATCTTTATAACATTAGAGTGAAGTGATATCGATGCATGTTACTGTGTACGTCCTTACCAAGTACCTAACGTCCTAGATTAATAATTAAAGGAAGAAACAATGTTACACCTATATCAATAAACGCATCACTTAGTGTTTCTGACATAGGGATGTGAAATAATAAATTAGTAATCACGTGGAAGCTAATCAATAAGTAAGCGCCAAGTTGTCGGGTTGTCGACCTCAGTGTTTACCCAATGCAATGCCGGCTTGTCAACCAGTCCACCCACAGAACAAATATGTATGTCATACCATTTATTAGGATTCGGTGAGAATTTCTTGGTTGAACAAGCAACCTCCTACAAGCAAGTTTTCTCTGGACGTTTGAAATTATTTCTTTGTCAGTAGAACGGTACAGCTCAACACAACTTGACTTCTACAACTATTGATGCAGCTTACATTGTAAAGTTCATGTTTAATGTATGTTTGGAAATGAGAATTCCACAATGCCCAATTAGCGACACACGAATTACGACTTGTGTGTTCATTAATTCTTCAATGCAGCTGCGCACTGTTAAAGAACATAATTCATGAAATACTGAATCATAACTTTCATCATTGACTTTTAATGAAAATGATTTTTCTAAAGTAACTGGTTAGTTTCATGGTCGTATTGATTTTTTATGTTTGTCCAGTGCGCTTTCTCAAGAGTGGACGCTCGTTATCTTTGAAATGTAACTCCCGTGACAGACATGATAGATAGGTTAGTTTAGAAAGTATCCAAACAGGATATTCTATCTTCCGATAACGACATACATCCTTACTTAACTTAAAGGATGTGAAAGATTTGTGGACCTAAAGTCGTAAACATTTACTCAACATTAATTTTATAAACATACCTACGTATAATATAGATAAACTTCATATAAAGATCGGCGTCGGAATTGGTCGTGAATATAAAATGACAATGTTATAAAATATGCTAAACTAATGTCATCGGATCTCCTTCGATATTTGATATCGTCACATTAAATTCGCTTACATTGGATGTGTACCGCGATTCAAGGTGCTGTTTAAAATATTATGAATGCAATTAATGAGTCTTTGAATCCCTTTTGGATGTCCTAACGAGTCATACAAAATTCACCAGCACATCTAGATCTTTGGTAGCCAGAACTTCGACATTCATAAATGCCGGTAGTTGTCGCGACAGGCCGCCCGTTAGAAACACCGGCGTTCGAGTATTGCATGCTAAATAAGCCCCAACGCATGCAAAACGATGCAAAGTACTTTATAAAACTTGATATGACGCGCCGGTGCCCGATCTATCAGACGTTGTTACCTTATTAGGAAACGTGGCGTCAGCGGCGTTCTTAAATTGTAGACTGTCTTAATAGCCAGAACCTGTATTGACTACCTTTTATTGAATTCACCACTGACGATTGATAAATGCCCGCGCATTAGCGTGTAAATTACATAAGTGGCCGATCAGATATATAACGATTATACTTTACAAAGACCTTGGACCGTTCACCCATGTACTTTTAAACAGTATTCGAATAATTACTATGATTATAATACGGGTATTAATACAATATTGTCGTATAAACAAGGGTTGGTAGGGTTAACAAAGCGACCAATTTATCATTCCTCATTAAAGTTGGGTTCGTATAACTTCAAAGCTTCTGACGGAAATGAGATCCATCCTAATTGAAACGAATCCCCAAAGGATATACGAGGATTAAATCACGTGCGATGACTGTAGTTACTTAGGTAATAAAATGTAGAACAATACTGCGTACGGTCCTTTTAACTGTTTTGGGTTACGTAATGGTTATAATAATGGTAAAAAGCCACCTAAAGAAGCACTCATGCCAAATATTTGCCATCCGTACATTTTCACTTCGGTTATTAAATTTGCGGTACGCATGCTTTCGAATGCTTAAATGGGGGTAAAATAATGAGTGTGCGGCACAGATGAATGAGTAGTCGGCACCGAATACGAATACACAGCAAAAGGTGATTATTGTCTTCAGCCACTACGTAATTTAAGGGTTATGAAATTACGCGATATTTCTGAAAACGTAATACAATATACATTGAAAAAGACATCGACGTATCGTATACTAAGTAAATGAAATAAAGAACATCTATGTTACCTGTTCACACTCTTTCCTTTCTTTTAAATAGGTTAGATTCCTACTCTTTTAATTTTAAGAACAATGCGTATTTGTTGAGTCTAAGTACACCTTCATATTTAATCTTCCGTACATATACTAGGCTGTAGAAACAAACCGCCTTTAGCGATAAGACCGCCTATTCTTCATAACTCATGTGTATTTTTGTTTCAATAAGGTTAGATTGTGTCGTAAGTTTAAAAAGGTGAAACATGGCGTGGTCAACTAAAATCGACATATTTTAATTTTACACTACAGACTATGTGCAAAAAGTTGTAAAAGAAACAAATACAGATTAGATAGCGGATTAGGCAGATTTTGTACTATACAAAAATGTGTCTAACATAAAAATCGATCCAACCATTTAGGAAGCGTTTAGTTTCATACATAAGAACAGAAGTATTATTAATATAAAGATGATCAAAAACCTTGTCGAAGTATATAATATCTACTTAATAAGATGTTAACGGTTTCTTATTGAAAGGCAATGTACAGTCTAAACTAGTGAACCTAGAAACATACTTTGAAAAGAGGTTCTTTTTAAGGTGCGAGGAGAACTAACAAAGGATTTTTGAAAAGTCCCATAAGGTAAAGTCCTATATCTAAATTGCTTGAATGCTATTTTCGAGGAAGCAAAAATTTAAATTTCTGTTCTTAATCTAGGTGTGTGTGTGTGACCTTGTGTTCTGTTAGCAAGTGTATCGTTATTATTTTTCTACAATTTAACCTCATATAGACTGATTACAAATTAAGAAAGTTCCAAGAGAACTTAGAAGTTGAACACTTCCGGGAACGAAATCGCAGGCCACCAGCTATTATAATTCCTACAAGAAGATCACCCACGCTCTATTACCTGCTTACTAGCCATTAGTTTGACGTTAAACGCGTTTCTGTCATTGACGTTGCGGATAAAATATTAAACTTTATTGCCCTAGACATAAGAATGACGTTAACTTATTGGTCAGAAACTAAAGACAAAACACGAGATTTCGTTCGCAGAACCATTAGGTAGATCTGTTTATGTTGCAACGTGTGCATTTCACAACGCCGCCCACTATATCAAGTACACCTACGATCTTCAGCCTTTGATTGAACCGTGTTTATTTTAATAATGTCTACACGAGGTCTGCAGCGTGTCTGCTTTGCTTCTTCTCACTTTATATAGATTTGCATCTTCAATTCCTGACGACACTGGGCTTAGGTCTGCAAATGAGTTTCTTTAGCGGCTTATATTTCATTACAAAGCCTTTCAGAACTGTAATAAAATACACTTATGAAGTTTAGTTTATGAATAATGATTAGGTTCACTTTATGGCAAAATAAAGAGTTAACGCTTTCTACATAATGAAGTTTTAATTAAAATACCTACATGGAGATGATCGGATGATTACATTTAAATACCCATTAACACGGCTCTTCGGTGTATTAAATAATTTTGAAACGCGTATTTGAAATGTTAAATAGCATTGAATAGTACTCTATACTATAGAGTCTATAAAGTTCATCTTTGAATCTTGGATACAAGTAATGTATTCATTTGCTGTTATTATAGGTACTTACATATTTTAACGTACGTAACTCATATATTTTACTACGTAAAATTGTCTCGAAGACAATACCACTATATACACAAAACATTAAAGAGGTTTTAGAGTTTTAAAGATTTAAAAAACCTACTTGTCTTTGTCTTCACCAGGTAAAAATGTTGCGCCTTATCGTCGGAGATATCCGGAGTTTTATTAACAATGGGTAAGCCATCCCCCAGTTCCGTTACGTTCCAGACACGAGGGTGCGAATATTCATTTAAAAGGTTTAAACATCTACAATTATTTATTTTCTATATTCTACTATTATGATCTTAAAAGGCTATAAGCAAATAAGAATACATTCAGAACCAAGAATACGTCCAAAACTAATTGAAATAAATTTCACAAGCTAAATGTTGTTTTACTAGTAAAATATAATATACTCTATTATTATTTGGCAAAAAAGCAAGTCTAACTACGAAGAAAAAGCCAAAATATAAAGAAGATAAATAAAAAAGTTCATCTTCAAGCTGTCTTCGCCTTTTTCATTGCCGGTGGTATAGTTATTTTAAATTCACGGCTCATTTTCGCATCCATGATTCAATTTCTTTGTACCTACAGGTGTCTTGAACGAACGAATGCGGGTATCTTTCTCTAGCTGTGTAAAACAATATTAACTATATAATTATTAGTAATATTACCAATAATGAGGTGAAATAAAACTTATAATAATGATGTTATTCAATTAACGATGAAAAATGTTAAATATAGTAATTTCATTACAGAAAAGTATCAGTATAGATAAGTGTCGTACGAAAAAACAATCCGTGTACTTTTTGGCAAAACTTTTATCAATTTCATTATCTACTTGATGAATTTATAAGAGTGCGCCTGATTCTCACCTGAATTCGGCAGTGCTTGGATATCAACCGCTGACAACATTCCTTTCTTTTCGAAGATACTTTGCACACTTGCACAAGTTTTATCCGTGTCCGCGGCAGAAACGACTGCCAAAAAACTAGCAAACAATACAAAATACAATATTTGGCTTCTCATTCTCAAACCAAAAATCGATTTTTTGTTAGGCGACAGTTTTACACAATAACACACATTCACAGCCATGTTCGAAACAATGTTAATTTATGGGTATCAAACAATTTTTATTTATTTACCTAAGTGATTCATAAATAAAATTGTATGTAAACGGTTTTAAATTAAAACTTTGAGTAATGTTCACGCCATAAACGCGACACGCGACGACTCAACTGCGATCCATGACGGTCGCAGCCCGACTGCGCTGAAGTGCGTTGTCTGAAGTGCGCTGAAAGCGTATGGAATTTAAGCTGATATTTTATTGTTGCTAGCACAAATAACGTATGAAAACATTTTTTGTATGCTACTTTAAAAATGCAATTGATGTTATCCACGATCCAAGGATCACAACACTAAAATTTTATTTTTCCGAGAGCAAATCAATATATAAATAAAGCTTTTATTGTTCTTTTATATATTTATAGAAATAAAAAGTTTGAAATTTTGACTACATTTGAAATTTTGAATATTTGACACTGACATTTCAATTTGACATTGACAGCATTTAAGAGACAAACGGTAGGACAAACATCTTGCTTTTTCTAACTACATTATCTAGAAAGAGTCAAAAATAATTTTATCAACTACAGATGAAACTAATGTAAAATAAAGATATTTGTTTCATTCAATCTTTGGTTGTTTGGAGTGATTTATAGTTTCAGGAGTGGAATAAAATATATGTGTTATGTATAATTGAAAATATTTGTGATACGAGTTTAGATACTTTGGATTTTAGTTTTGCAACCGAAGTTCACTAATATAAATAAATTTGACAGTTTAGTTTTCGGTATTATTTATAAACAGGCCGAAATATGAGGATTTATTTATTGAAAACTGTATCATCTACGATCGGAAGACGGTTTATGTCTTCACAAAATGTAAAAAAAGCGACTCATTGCATCTTTGATATGGACGGGCTACTATTAGGTAAGAGGCGGAACTTTGCCGCGCGACCTTTTTCGTTGTTGTCAATGTTATTAACTTTACTATTGAAGGTTATATTTACAATCTCAACATTTAAAATGAAGTCAAAAAAATTGCTTTAATAATATCTCAAGATAAAACAAGACGAATATACCTATAGCTTATACTTTTAATTTAAAACTTTTGAAAATTAAAATTTATAATAACTTCTTAAGTGTTTTTAAAAATTGAGAAAGATGTAATAAATTGTAATATTTAAAAAATTATGTGTGTATGTTGTAAGAATAAAAAAAAAATTAAATCCCTTGTTATAAAATGATGTAATAAACTTTCAGATACAGAATTAGTGTATAAAAAAATGATCACCCAATTATGTGCCAACTATGGCCACAAATATACTGATGAGTTGATGATGAAGGTCCTAGGAAGCACGGAACAGCGGCTCTCTGAAGTCTTGTGTAAAGAGCTGAAGTTACCAGTGACGCCTGCAGAATTTCGAAACCAGCTCTTAGTATTAGGAGATACAATGCTGGCGGGTGCACCTCTACTTGATGGTGAGTGAATTTGTATAATTTTTTCCATGTTAAGCCAATGCTCATAGTACTTTGAACAAACAACCCGTAACTGATGTTTTTTAAACCTTTTTTAGCTATCACTCAACCATGTTAACTAAATACGCTGTTGGAATGTAATAATAAACCCTTAATACCATATTTGTTATAGTACCATTCACAGTATTAATTCCTTTTTTTTATAATGTTACACTGAACCTCACAGTACAATTCTGTGTTTTGTGTGTGAAATTTTTACCGATTTAAATTTGTTGCTGACTGGAAATTATAAAGGGGTTGTGATCATATTGTCACATGAGTTCAACATGATATTTATTATGCTTAAATTGTCTGTTGGTTTATCATGATAAATTCCTCCTAAATGGTCGGACAAATTTAGATTACATGCTTTGTATGTTAAAGTGGATTCGAAAATGATTTAGGCTTACAATTCATCTGAAAGAATTGTTTTTATATTGGAGGATAACATCAACCAAATTTGCTAGTAATATATTATTTGAAACTAAGCTTTCTGACTTCTCTGTGTGAACTTTAACTAAGTTAAATCTATCATTTCTACGTGCATTATTTTCAAAAGCGATGCAAAGATTTTTCTCTTCACATATTAATATAAACATTTTGTATTCAGACCAAAATATTAGGGTATCCATCACTGTGTAAGAGCAATGCAAGTTGGTATTTTTATCAACCACAAATATATCATTTTATCCACAATAATGATAAGGTATCATCAAGATAATGTAGATTGCGATAAAATACTACTGCACATTTTAGTTTTATCTTCTAGAAGTAACAATTAGTGCTGGATTCACCTCGCAATATATTATAGGCAACGGAAAATCAGGATAATGTCAGTGTCAGTGGTAAATAGAATCACCTTTTTTATGTGACCTAACTGGTCACTTCCACCCATGTATAACAACAACATAAGACATTACTTTTTTTATACACTAATATTATAAAAAGGATTACTTTGTGTGTTTGTTTGCAATGAATAGGCTCGAAACTAAAGGCCCGATTTCAAAAATTCTTTCACTATTCGAAAGCTATATTATCCACGGGTAGCATAGGCTATATTTTATTTTGGAAAAAATAGGGTTCCGTAAGATATTTGGGTTTTTCGGACACAACGTGTAAAAAATCATAATTTATATGGCAAAACAACGTTTGCTGGCTCACCTAATTGTTATAGGTCAAGAAAATAGGAACGACAAAAGGTATTACTTTTTACCTATCATTTCCAAGTACAAACATACAATTCCTATATGCATGACTTTTTTGAAATATTTTGTTAGGTACACGTTGAACTGGCCCCATGTTATATAATTATCTAATAAACGAGATAGAACACGTAAAAACATTTCACGGTCGATTTGAGGAACAGAGTAGACAAGTAAATTTATCTACAACATTGTATTTGTACATACTGTCGCGATTAAACTGGGTGGTAGAGTCCAGGGATTTTCAACAGAAGGGACCCTTTAGTCTAATTCAACAGGATGTATCTCAAACAGGGAGACTGTTTTGGGCTTAAGACAGAGGTCCACCTCCTGTCCACCCAATCTAACCTAGACAATATTTACTACGCTATTACCAATTACCATGCTCTATGCTCTAGTATCAAGCGTGACCAGATTTTGATGTAAATCGGTAGCAGTGTTAGATAAGGAATGATAAGCAAATCTGACCGAGAGCAAATAAGAGAGAATTTGTGGGTGCTGAAAACCACGCTGATCATCAAATCTCTCTTTATTCATCTGCTATTTCAAACGACAATTATGCCTAGTCAGCAACCAAACGAATCGTCGTGTTTCGGCTGAAGATCCAGAGAAGAGATCCATCCTGAGAGCCAGAAATTTCTTTTTTATTTCGTCTCTCTTTTTTGTTGGCTGACAACATACCGGTGATGCGTTTGGTCTTGTCCATGTTGATAGAAGACGGTGAATTACATTAAAAAATCGCATGTAACTATTTAATGTAATTAATTCACAGGTGCAGAAAGACTCATCCGACACTTGCATAAAACGAAGACCCCATTCGCCCTGGCGACTTCGTCCAGCGATCGTTCAGTGAAGACCAAAATAGCTGGACACAAGGAACTGTTCAGCTTGTTCAATCACATGGTGATGGGGAGTACGGATAAGGAGGTCAAGTTTGGGAAGCCGCATCCAGATATATTCCTAGTCGCCGCTTCTAGGTTTCCAGACAAACCGGATCCTTCAAAGGTTAGTTATATTTGTCAAAATGCAGTTTACAGTAGGGATGGGCAAATGTGGGAAAAATATCGATATATATCGTATCGATATTTTTCAAATATATCGATAATTGTTGA
>DWJN01000441.1:0-24255 GCA_018248895.1 Carystus phorcus
AAATTAAGAAATTCACTGTCAAATCTATTGTCAAACGTCAATTGGGTTGCAGAAAGCATGATTATTTAGAAATTATTTGCTAATCAACGTTTCAGTAACTCGAATTGACTTCATAGAACTTTCACGTTAATATGCGTGTTCTATGAAAAAAAATTGACAAGCCTTTCAGAAACTGGCGGTAAGTATTATAACTGGTATTATTATAAGAATATAAAATTTTCTTGGCTAGCTACCACCCCCCTTCTTGTGGCAGCTATTAAATGACTCTTGTGTTCCGACTCAAAGTTAGAGAGTCTGTACTTGTCTTTGATGGTGGGCAATGCATCAGTGATGCCTATGGTATTACTAATGTAGTTTTACGACGATGTTCACTCACCATCAGGTGTCAATCAGATCGCGCTGCTGATTTCATAGCTATTTCATGACCAAATTGTTGTAGAAACGCGCAATATGAGAACTTCCATGTGGAGCAGAAGGGTTATGATCAGATGTATGATGGCGAAGACTTGGAAACACCACCATCACCGGAGAGACCACCACCAAGACATATAGGTATGGGATATCAATGTTTTAAAATATATCGCTTGGAAGAGATGAGTCTTAAAGTCGCCGTGTCATGATTGTAAAACCAAATAATTTAAAAATCACTGTCGTTTTGAATACGTTCGATCAAAGTTCAGTCCTATTATAATCTTGTTCTATTGTCGCTAGACTCGGGGTTTCGTCTTGTAATGTGTGAAGGACGTTGGCTGTTTAAAGATTGGTAGATGTCATGTATGTCATTATGGGACTGAAATACTTTCCCTAAACGAAACAATAATCAAAATTAAAAACGATTAAATTAGTTTGTGTAATATTTTATCTCAGAATTTTCATGCAGTTGTTGCTATTGATGTAGTTTCTATTCGTAAGAATGATCCACTACTTTTTATACTAGATAAGTACGTGCGTGCGGAATGTCCTTGCCTAAGTGCTCGCTACACCGTGGCGCTGTTGGCTTGCTTCGGCTTCAGCATCATGTTCGGGATGCGCTGTAACATGAGCATGGCCAAACTGAAGATGACAGAGGTCCGTAATACAAGTATAATGAATTATTTACTTAGTACTAATTTGTCTCCAGAGCCCGTAACTTAAGAAATATTTTGATTTTTCTATGTTACTATAAATGTATAAGCTATATTTACTAGTATACTTGTATTGAATTATGTCTAGAAATATTTATGAGTACTAGTTTCAAGAATTTAGCAGTAAATGTTATGTTAATCAATATATTGAATGTGGATTTTACTCGTAAATAAAGTTTAAAGTTATGAAATTAATTTAATGCTGTTTTCTTACTTTACGCAAGTTTGATTTAAAAATAGATAATTAGATAGTGCAGAATTTTAACGTGTATATATGTTTCTAGGCAACTGGAGGAGGTAAGGAGGAAACGCCGTTCAACTGGACAGTTAGCGTAGAGTCGTCCATAGATTCATCTTATTTCGCGGGCTACCTTATCACGCAAGTGCCTGGTGGATTCTTCGCTTCTATGTACCCCGCTAATAAAATCTTCGGTGCTGCTATTGTGGCATCTGCAATCTTCAACATGGCTATTCCAGGAGCTATGTCAGTCGGACCTGCAGCTGTCGTCATACTAAAAATTGCGCAGGGATTTGTAGAGGTAAGTTTTCCTGTATTTATGGTTTGTTCATAATTTCACAACTAAGATATTATTTAATTGTGTTAATGAAGTTTCAACAGAAAATTAAAAATTGATCGTAATAATTTCATAGCTATGATTTAGTACTGAGTGCAACTTCCTCAGTTTCATAGAAATGTTGGATGAGTTACGAACAATAATAAAAATGTAAAAATCAAAATTTTAAATATATTTTAAAGTTTTTGATATACTTTTATACTTATTTTTTGTTTGAATCAGATAATAAGCAAAGTTTAAAATATGTAATCATTTTATAATGGTTTGTTATAGGTTCTTTTGATTTAGAAATGAACGATTCACTACATTAAAACAACAAATATCGTTTGTTAGCTTCTTTTACTGAAATATTATTGTCGAAATGAAATAATATCACAATTCTCTATTTCACGTTTGAATAGTTTCCCTTGCCTGGTTCCTATGTGTACTTAATGGTATCATTTACACCGACTACTTACGCTGTTAATACGTCCTGTTATACGATGTATTTGAGGGGGAAAAGATCATGTACCAAATGTAACAGTGTTGGGTTAAATTTTGAACATTCGGCATTCAATACGTGACGGTGCATGATCAAGCTTATTAGAGATGCGTCAAATTTTGATGCTCCCGTCCGTGTCGAATGCGCCACTTGTCACGTTTGGATTTACGTATGCCCCCTTTTAGATTCTTCTTCAAACTCGGTACATTTTACATTTATATTTGTTAGTTTCTTATGTGAATAACCAACAAACGGGGAAACGAGAGATTTTTTTTACGTCATATTTGTATAGGTATATTGGTTTATCGGCAATCTTCTTTCCACTAAGAAAAACTGATACAAAAAACAGACCCAATAATTTTAGTTATCCGAGTCATGTCATTTTAAGGTAACAATGAATTTATAAATGCATTTTTATTTTATCACGTACTTAAAATATTAATGTCCTATTCATGAGTTGTGGTTTAGTATTTTTATTCATCGAATTTTGTCTACATCTTTCTGTGTATAATGTTATCTAAGAAATACGGTTTTCAATTACTCATTGATCGGTATCTGCTCCTAATCGTACTTGAGTTCAGTCGAAATCGCTTTCCAAAGTATAAAGGCTCTTTAGGATTACTGATCCCTCCATGCGTTGCCATGGCTACGTATTTACTCATCCTTGTACCCGACTAAGCTTGATCGTCAATGGCAATGCTATCCTATTAAATCTACAGATACAGAAACATTTATGGATACGAAAACCATTGTGTGTTTCGTAATACATTTCGTTTCTTTGAAAGAATATTATTCTCACAATTCAGAATAGATGTTATGATCAGGCTTAGTAATAACTTTTTTATAAAAAAAGAAACAAAAATATACTAAAGTAACAGTAGGCCATTGAAGTGAATTTAAGCAGTCGGAAATATTATACCTTAATACCTTCTAATTGTGGTTAAACAACTTATTGTTTTGAGTGAAAAAATATTCGAACCAGATTGCCAAATGAGGCAATCTCTCAGTTTACAGGCTGTTCATGACCGTTTGCCTATACCACACCATTTAATACAGAATTGAACAACAACCTCTAAGTTAACCTTGCCGTCTTTAAGCTTCAATACCTTTATCGAATATTTTGTATCATTAAACTATCTACTCCTATTCTCGAAAGTCTTTAGAGATCTGTATGTCGATTTATAGTTATACAGATCATTTGAAAATGTTGCTTAAACGTATCAATGTACGTAAATAAAAAAAAAACTTTTAATGAAATAAAGCTTTTAACTATTTTATTTCATGTATGGAAAGTAAATATTGTGTTAAACTTTAATAAAAACATAAATCTACACAATGTGTTTTAAACTGTACATAAATACCAAAATGAAAATATTTTATATGTTTAACTATACATATATATTCATGTAATAAAATTGTTGTAGGGTGTCACCTATCCTTCCTGTCACGGCATCTGGCGCATGTGGGCACCGCCTTTGGAACGTTCTAGGCTTGCCACTCTAGCTTTCTGCGGGACCTACGCTGGCATCGTCATTGGCATGCCACTCTCTGGCCTCCTCACTGATTATATTTCATGGCAAACTCCTTTTTACTTCTACGGCATTTCGGGAGTTATTTGGTGAGTAAAAAAAAACTGCTTCGGTGTTCCCGGTTAATTACGAGGTAGGAGTCTTTAAGAGGAGAGTGAATGGGCTTTTTCTTGAAGGTAATGGTAATCTTAGACGTCCCCTCCACTTACCATCACGTGGGGTTGACGTCAAGCATTAACTTATATTAAATAAAAAAAGAGTAAGATTCTATAGAAAATTTGTGTACTAAAGTATTTTGATACAACTCTATTGCTTTTTCTTAGGCATATTGCTTGTAGATACTCTTACTGAAATATTTATTATTTAATGAAGGTACGTTATGTGGCTGTGGCTGGTATTTGAGAGGCCTAGCAAACATCCGCATATAACTGGCAAGGAGCTGACATACATTGAACAGTCCCTCGGTACGGCCACGCAGGCGGCGATGCCGGGTTTCTTCAACACACCCTGGAAAGCTTTCGCCACCTCTCCACCAGTAAGAATTTAACACATCTTAGTAATATTTAATAAAAATATTGTTTCTAATATTATTTAAGACTCTGATTTTAAATTTTAGTAAACAACGTACCTGCTAGATAAAGGATTATCGTTTCAAAGGAAGTTGAGATTACGTGGGATGATTAACCTCGGTTTCTTGCGTAGGATAGAAAGGATTACGAAAGAAAATCCCTTGAATTTTTTACCCTAATAAATTTTACTCACGATACGCCTACATTTATTTAAAAACGAAATTCTGAAATAAAAAACAAATTGATTATTTTAGAGCAGCTATGTCATATGAGTAACTTACCTCCCCTTCTGACACTGAGTTAATGTTAGTCTAATATTGGTATATGGCAAGTTTCGGATGAGATATAAAAGTCATGATTTCTATGAGGTAAAAATGGAATCATAAAATATTGCTATCGTTTGTTTCTATGTGTACGTGTTATTTCAGGTGTATGCCATAATCGTAGCAAATTTCTGCCGGACATGGAACTTCTGTTTGCTAGTAATTTTCCAATCAGCTTACTTCAACACAAGATTTAACATGCAGATTACAGAGGTAGGTTGAAGAACTTTATAAGCTATTGTTGAATAATTACAAATGTTTATGTATAATATACATATAACGTGTTGTTGAATTATTATAAATGTGTATGTATAATAATCGTCGTGTTTTTCGTAGTCTGGCTTCGTGGGTGCCATTCCTCACTTGATAATGACGTCACTGGTGCCAATAGGCGGAATGATGGCCGACTACTTGCGTAAGAATAATATAATGACTACAACGAACGTGAGGAAACTATTTAACTGTGGAGGCTTTGGACTGGAAGCGTTTTTCTTCGTGCTTGTCGCATATGCTGATAATAAGGTACGAATAATTTGTACTGTCGTCAAACATTACACATATAATTTAGTTTCCTAGTACCATAATAATATAATATGTTACATAATGCAAATAATAACGTATACTTTTAAAACAATATCTGCTGATACACGAATAAAAATATATACAGTGAAAGGTTTTATTCAATAATAATACAATTGATTCAAGCGGCAGTGTATAACTTAAAATAGGTAATCAAAAGCTCTGAAAGATGATACTATTGTTCAATAAGGTGATGGTAGATATTATACGTCTGTAAATTTATCACTATATTACATAATATTATATTGGATGCACAAGAAGAAAAGTTAACACATTAAAAGTAATTATTTCAAATGTATCAAATATTCAGCATTTAAAATATCAGGACAATAAAATTTTCAGAAACATAAGTTTGCATCTACGTTATTAACACACTTGTGACAATATTTATATAATACCATTATAAGTGTGCCTTTGTATTTATTTGTAATAAATAGTAGGTACATTAACGACCTGAATATTAAATTCAAATAAATACCGCATAAAATTACTCAGTACATATTTGTGAATCGTTGCAAACTATTTCTTAAGACTTAATATTATATACTACTAGCGACCCGTCCCTGCTTCGCTCGGGTGCAATGCTGATACTAAATACACTACAGAAAAATTGTGAACGTATTATACAAATAAACCTTCCTCTTCAATCACTCTATCTATTAATAAAATTCGCATCAAAATCCGTTGCGTAGTTTTAAAGATTTAAGCATATGTACATATATAGGGATATAGGGACAGAGAAAGCGACTTTGTTTTATACTATGTAGTGATACAAATCTGTTGATACAGTATGTCGCCACCATCGAGCTTACGTTGGGCGTAGCTTGCAGCGGCTTCGCTATATCTGGCTACAACGTGAACCACCTGGACATTGCTCCTCGATACGCTTCCATCCTCATGGGGCTGTCCAACGGTATAGGAACCATCGCAGGCTTCGTCGTACCCATCGTTATAGACTACATGACTCAAGAAAAGGTAAGTTATACATCAATATACTTGCACTGTGATAGTTGGATCGATTTTATACTGAATTCGAAACTTCCAGGTTGATAAAATTTTTACATGCTCATTTTCATATACAAAATCGATTAATTATGTTGGTGTTTTGTCAATACATCTGTATGTATTTTTCGTCATAGAGAAGAAACGCCGCAAGAAACACATCTGTATAACACGCACGTTTGTGATAAACTTCTAACATGTACCAATCTGGATATATAATTATTATTTTAAGTGTCCTTGTCATATTGTACAACAATTGAGCTTATAAAAGAACGTTGCAGTTTACACAGGGCAAAAATGACGTAATCAAATTATGACAATGTCGTGATAGACGATTGGGCGGTTTAGAACGGGTGGTGTAGTGTTAATTACAATCGCATGCCAACAGGGTGTCGTACCAGAACTATAGACGGCGACAGGAGGTTATACTCCTAATAGGATAAAACGTTTTTGCAAAGTAGATGAAAAGGACCGATATTGAACCCTGCAGATCACCCGTCACAGATTGAAATCCCGAGGCTTTGGTATCATTTATGCTAATACATTGAATTCTAACCTTAAAGTAAGGCACAAGTTCTAACAATGGAACGGTATATAAAAATATTTTAGCTATTATTTTCAAAAAGATTTTATAACGAGCACCTCGATGCATTTATGTAACTTTCTATTTCATATCGCAGAAGACGATATCTTTTTGGTATATAATTTATTTATTTTTAATTTGGAAGTAAGAAGCACATCTGAAAAGGCTACCTTGGGTAACATCCGGCGTATAAAACGTATCTAATCATTGAAGTTAATGTGACCAACGGAGTTACAACGAAAATCGCCTCACAACTTTTTCTTTTAAAAAGTTTTATAGGTTGGATAATATTACGTGTGTTGTTTATAGTAAAGCCAAATCGTAAGTAAAACAACATTGCAATAATCAATTCAAAAACGTTCTTTCATCCTACAAACTTCGAAGGAATAATTAACCGTATTGGGAAAAATCGATTCTAGTGTAACCTCGACGCGGTAACCCTCCAACTTAAAGACAGGAGGAAACAAAAAGGACATTCGGCCGTGGCTAATTTAAAAAAGGAAATCGAGCTCAACGCAACGCGCGCGCTGAATATGAAATGAGCGGCTTTATGGGTGCGCGCCGATGCGTTACACCGACTACATTTCGCGCTGAGCACTTTATTATCGCGAGTCTGAATGCTCTACTGAGTTTCCGTCGGGTGTGTATCGCATCTAACAGAAAGGGTGTAATACGGCTTATAAAATGCTTATACTATTTATGTTCTATCCTACATTGATATCCTGAAAATAACAATACTCATGCAATATGAACGAGGGCGTGTATTGACAATGCTACTTTTAACCGTCTTTATATGCAAATGATTAGGAGGTAGATAGCGCTTCTTTGAAAATTTAATAGATATAATATGTTATACAGCACAGGTCATAGCCAGATGATATTCAAGTGACAGTAAGAACTCAATACAACATGGCTAGCTGCTTTCAAATAAGTTTGTATCGTCTATATTTTTTGTAGTTTATTGTCTGATCTACACTATTAGAAAGAAAACAATTTGAGATTCGTAAAACGAGACTTTCCTTCATTAAAATTCAATGCAAAAATCAATGCAATGGATCTCTTGGTGTATCTTAAAGCACCTTTTGAATTGTCTTAGAAATGTGTATTGACAAAACACCTATGGTGCTGAAATAATTTTTAATTTGTACCTTAATCCTACAAATAACAAATTCCTGCACAGAACAAACTGGAAAAAGCCATAACGGAATGGCGAGCTGTGTTCCTAATGGGTGCTACGGTCCACTTCATTGGTATCACTATTTACGGGATATTTGCCTCTGGCGAGCTGCAGCCGTGGGCCGAACCTTCCGCACCCTATGAGACACCGATGAAGCAACTGGACCAGGAGACTACCTTTGTAAGTAATACGAGTAGTATTTTTGCTGTTTGTCATCTATAGGACACATTTTATTTTTCAAAATGGGCTTTAGTGAAAAACGTGATGTTGTCTAATTTATTTAGCAATTTTACGTGTATTACATACTCTATTTCACTTTAAGGGCTTTACATTCCACTCGTAGTCAGGGTTTAGGTCATGAATTATTATTTTACAATTATTTAATTTCAAATATTGTTAAATAAATTACTGCTAAAGTTAGATTATTCGATAAACATTTCATTATGTAAAAATTCGATAAAACAATAGTTGTGTTAAACAACACAACGTATCGAAATAATCCGGGACCAAAGAGAAGATTTTAATTGAAATTACGTCTGATTCCGAAGTGGTGTGATAAAATTGATAGACATCAAATTTTCAGACGGAGCAATCATCAATGAAAGGGTCTGAGCCACCAGCGTATGGTGCGATAGAGCCTCCGGCCCGCCCCCCCGCGCCGCAACAGCACGTACCCAATAACCCCTTCGTATCCGGAGCCTTCTACCAAGCAGAACCCGTACAGCCTCCCGCTGAAACTTACCAAGACCCTACAGAAAACACTTACTAAAATTCTATAAGCCTAACAATTCTTCGGCTAGTAATCCTTCACGTCGAATCACTTTCAGGCTTGGTATAAGGCTCGTAACTTTTATAAGTAGATAGAATATTTATTATTGTTCTCGACATATTAGCTTGTGTGTAAACCAAATCGTTAATAGACTATTGTAAGGTCCTCAATTCTGTTAATGTTCTTGGTTAGTGGGTTTGTATTCTGGCGACGACTAGCTGGGATGTCGCTAACTGTCGTTGGTTTGTTGTTTCCTTCTAAAGTCTATAATTGTTTTATAGTTTTAATTTTGAACGGGTGTTTTTATTCGATATCGTGTACAAATGTATATAAAATACATTGGCATATCATCAAGTATTAGTTGAGTAGTTTTGTATTTATATGTTAACAGATTTTTACTATAATTTTTATTTATCTCTTATTATTGTTTAGGGATTATTTGATTAGAATCGTTATAATAAGTTGATCGTCCTTGTTGCTATGGTATTGTAAAATGTTTATAATATATTTATGAAATAATTATCTTAGGATTGTAATTCGAATTGAAATCATAAATGTACATGTTTAGGGGTAGGAGTTTAATTAAAAATGTTAAAAAAGGGAAGTAATGTAATCATTGTATGTTCTTTAGATGCAAGCATTCCTTAAAATGTACCTTATTAATATTAATCAATAACGTTCAGTACAAATTTATAATTATATCAAATGACAAAACATACAAAGAAGTTCTTATTTAAAATAAATTATTTTCCTATAAACCCTTACAGAGTAAAAAATGTATACGTATTATTTATTATTATTTTGGATATAAGCAACGTGTGCGTTAGGAATTTGCTATTGCTTTAACAAATCTGAACTAAAACTTGCTTAAATTTAAGAGTTTTTGTGTTGTATGTAGGTTATCGTAAAGAACTATAGCTTTTCCAATTATCGTAATCCAATATTGTAGTAACTATGAGAGCATTCTTTCAATACATCTATTTCAAACAGAACACGTGGAGTATCAAACAAGTAGAAAGACATGCGAATTAAATTCTGAAATAAGAGAAACTTGAAGGAGATGCTGTATTTTGTTTCAGAATTAAAGTGCGGCTTTTATAAACTTAGCAACTTAGCTCTGGTAGCCAGGTTCTAATAAACTCAAAATATTTACTTAAATTTTCCACTTATTCAATAATATATGATTTAAATATTTAATATTTTCTATGCTGAACTTTTAATTGGGCCTCAACCTAAAGTAGCAAAGTACAATTAACATCCATTCATATAAAGCAAACTGTATATATCATTATGTATTAATTAAATATAAATTTAGAAAATAGGTTCAGTACCCATTATTAGCTGAACGGACGTACAGCTCATGATCTGGCCCGGAATATAGAATCCGGGGTTCCATAAACGATTGTTTGAATAAACAAAAATATTTTCAATTAAAGGAATCCGAATTGTGAAACGAAACTTTTTATTTTGTGTAATACGTGTTAGGAGTTGATTGACTTTTTGGATTATAATTTTACACTACTCCCTTATACTTATAAAGTGGCAAAACGATATCGCTATTGTTAAATCACTAAAATAAATAATAGGCCAGTTTTATTTTATGTTACTCTGCATTGAACATGAAATTTCATAAAACAATTTAAGTAAAAGTATTGGATCTCACGGTCCGATTTCGATAATTTTGTACATAATACACTGTGTATTAGCCGATAAATATTTAAAAATATATTTTTATGCCATAATATAGGTTATAATACATAACTACTATGTATTAATTGCATAGTTATAGGTAATTAGGTCATTGTAAATAAGGCAATTGCATTTTTCATTATTTAATATTGGTTATTTAAATCAAAAGTTTTGTTTGTGAAATTTGAATAGTATAGTGTCATTATCGTTCAATAATAGTCATATGCATTTATATTAGAAACAGTAATTACTCATTGCTCCATACTAGCGTAGATTTTAAAGCAATTTAATATATAGTAGGCGACAGTACATAATTGTGATAAAGTTTAGTATTGTATATTATATATATAAGTACATATTATTATGTAAATAGTGCACACATTAGTAGGCTTGCATGCTTGTATTTAGTATATTATAAATATATATCGTTTTTTTTTAATAAATATAAAAGTAACGGCACATATTTACACTGCAAACTTCACTGTTCTGTCTGCACCGTAAATGCACATAAATTAAGAATAGTAAATTAAATAAAGTCGACAATAATGATTGGCAATAACGAATTTGAATAATACGTCTTCATAGTTAAATAGTAATACTTTTCTCTTATCTTCAACGGAACGTTATGTGAAGGACAATAACATATTTTGACTGAAAGTAAAAAAGACCAAAAGTTTCACTCGTTAACAATGCACATCAGAAGTATTTTTGACTCATTTTTTAATTATCACCTTTTATTGGAGGTGGACCCTTTAATACATGTATTTTTTTAATTAAATTCTTTAATTTTTTTTAATCTTTTAATGTAATCGGGCTTATATTGTTACGTATAGCTCAAGTAGATTAAGAAAATCGAGTTACCAGTTTCTGAAATACCGAAACTTTTTTTAAAAACTTGGACCCCCCATTTGTTTTTAGAGAATTTAAGTCATACCGTCTCTTAATTTATAACTTGAATGAAGACGAAGACAGTGTGTTGGATTAATAAACCAACATTTAAAGAGATTTATGACCACTAGTAATAACCTATTCGGCCAGCAACTTAACGACAAATAAAATAAGAATTACCAACTGAGACGGCATAAAAAGATCTTTATGCAAGTATAATGGCGGACGCGGGATGTCATATGGTGAAGTGGTACAGACTTTACCTGAATAAAATGTGGCGATAAACACATATTCTGTTGATGTTGCAGTGGAAATATTCTTTAAACTGTTAAATCTAAATCCTTAAAACTCGTGGTTGGAAGCTGCATGGGAATGCAGCATGCAGAATTTCTTGAGCGCTTCTGTATGTTTGAATGAATGTTCAATATTTAGTCTTCCTAACAATAGTTCTTTACGTAGAAGTCGAGGAACATCGGATCATAAAATTAAAACACTTGGATAGGAGATTAATTTCTTCGCCTGTCTGAATTGGAGCCACGTGCTAGTTTACAGTCTGTCCCTCAGCAATTACTTTGTCCTCAGAATGCTGCCTTCTGGTAAGTCTTTGTATTTAGATAATAAAGGTGTTAGACCAGAAACGTTTATGAAGGACAAATAACACTGTAGTTCTCAAGAACAGCAATACATTTATGATTGACTGTAAATGGGGGACAGTATCCAAAGAAAATGTAATAGATTATTGATTAGAACCAATAAATGGTACTTAGACTGCTTATATAAATACAAAATAATGAAATATTTAGTCTATGTCATACATTTACTAGATAATATAAGCAGAAGCTCAAAAGAGGTCACTTGAGGGTCAAACTGCAACGCCTAAAGCGAATTTTTTCGAACTGTACGCATCAACATCGAGGATTATGCGCTATATTAGATTTTCCCCAATAATATTGCTACAGTTCTCAGCGTAATTTCATGGCATTATAAGAGGTCTCACATTTACATTATTAACTTATTAATTAAGCGTTGCGGCTAGTAGCTCAGGTGAGGCTTGTGTTTTATGATCCAGGGAGAATTAAGTAAAAATTCTACAAGAAAGGACTTCCGAAAAGTTCGGAAAAAATTAACAAATTCTGACTAATGCGGAAGCATCACAAAATATGTTTTGCGAACAAATTTATAACGATAAAGGAAAAGATGCAAAAGAAACATAAAGTTTGCAGACTGAACATCAGTCAAATTCTAATCTAATAATTAATATGTTCAAAAAGCGTAACACATATTTGAATAAAGAATAATCAAATATGATTGTATAATAAATATGAACACTTTTCGGATACCGTTATCAACAACATTAGGCGATTACTCACGAATATTACTCACGTTGAGGAACACTAATATACTTTTCACGCAACCTAAAACTATGAAAGTTTTGCGAATGAGTGAGTAAGACTGTTGTGGACAATACTAAAAATGTTTATTAATAAATACATTTCGTAAAAGAATGACAATAAAAATTATAAGGGTAATATTATAAAAGTACCAAATATGTATATATGCATGAGCTTCGTAGTACCTTTAGAATTAGTAGCTATTTAGAATTAGGCAGAAGTATTTTGGACATAGGTGAGAATTATCATGTTCCAAACAACCTTTACAATACATAAAAAATAGATGCTGATTACTATTTTTTGCTTTGTCCTCTGTATTATGTCAGGATTTTGAATAAGTCTACATTCATACTTACAATCAGCCGCAATTCATTAACGCCTAGCGGTTCCTGTCACTTAATATGACATTGAAATAAAAAGATTTCGTTGTATTGAATTAACGTTTAGAATTTTAGACTTAATGGTAATAATAATGCATATTAAGTTATTTAAAAGAATCTCTACGCCGTCAATTCTGTGTTGTAAAAATTTTAAATAAATTATAAATTACCTCAACATGTAGCGACTTAAATTTTACCTTAATGCAATATCATCAAAATATTTTATTTTATTTCATCGTTGTATTTATATTTCACTCATTGATCCCGGTATTATTTTACGCACATCTTTATAAATATGCGTAAATGTTTTTTAATCAAGTGCATCCCAAAAAATTTTTGCAGTTAACCAGTGGGAATTGTTTTGCATATAAAATAGTTTTTTATGTATTTGGTTTAATGCATATTACTGTAATAAGATAACCGTCTCGTTCCTTTGCATATAATATATTTTGCAATTGTCATAGTTATATAGGTATACAATTTGTGTAAGTAAATGTATGTTGTAATATTTGTTTCATCTGTTTGTTTATAAAAGTATTGTATTGATATAGTTTGATTGGCCGGGGTTCGTGCATGAATTATGAATTTAAATAATTATTCGTAGTCGTCATGTGGACATTGAAAATTGTGTTTCAATTATAGTTTGTTTTTGAAACAGGTCATGTTCATTTGATAATTTTCACGATGTCCAAAGTTATGGCGGAAAGGGTAATGATCCCCAATTCACATGTTACCGTGCACTAGTTTTAGGTCGTATACTCTAAACAATGAAAATATGAAATACCATCTACAAATAAGAAACAAGTATTTGGTTACTTATTGGTTATACGTAGATGGACGGTTTATATTGGATCAAATCTTTTATTAATTAAAATTTTTAGTAAAATTTAGTTCATTTTTATTAGGAGTATATTTAAATATAGGTACAGATGTTTTGTTAAAGGTAAATTATTTTAACATAAGCATAAATGGTTCAACTAAATGCCTGACATAAAGATTGATTTATTGTCTTATGATAAAATAATATATTTGGTTTTTATAATGTTTTTTCTGGTACAGAAGGCTCCATTATAGTTGTAGATTTGTAAATATTAATACTTAAAGAAATGTCTTGCTGAATGTTCGTACCTATTTTATATAATTTTCTGGGTCTAGAGCATTCAGGCTTCTATTTATTTTCTTTACGTAAATTCTAGAGTGCATAGGAATTATATTTCATTTTATAATGAAAAGTTATTCGATATCATTTTAGTACTTGATTAATAGAAGGAATTGTTTATCCAATTTTGGTAAGGCATTGTCGATATAATAATAATTTATTATTGTAATATAGTAAAAGCATATTAAATAAATAATAAATATTTTTAGGTATATGAATGTGATTAGCTATAGAATAAAATATTTTAAGGACGTAGCTTTAAGTGTATTATATTAAATGATGACAAATTGACAATAAAGCTGACATACAAGCGCCCGTAGTGTGTAAATATTTTAGTATACGTATTGTATAGGTATAATAAATAATGCATTAAGTATAATTAAATTGTGTGTATAATAATAATATTGTTGCAGGATAATATAGCACTATTTTGTCCCTTATTTTTAAATTATCTTGCACAAGTGCAAGTTTGGAACTTTGAACTTATTTATTAGGTTTTAATTATTTTTTTTTGAGTTTAATAAGGTTTTTTTAATTTTTATTGTATAACAATATTTAAAGATAAAAATAAAGATTGTCGTATATCGATATATAATAATATGTTATTGTAGAAACGACAATAATAATTTTGAGTACAGATAAGAACAAAAGGCTAGTGCATTTCAGTATTTACAATTAAGTTAAAAAAATTAAGCAAGATCAAGTCTCAAAAAAAATGTTTAGCTATATTTTTAAAGACAAGATCGTTTTGTCAGCGTAAACTGCACCTCCGAAAGCATTCTCGAAGCATTCCCTCTTCAACAAAATAATATAATACAGTACAATATTGCAACAAAGTAAGCGGGAAAAACATAAATATACAATGTACAACGTTTGAATTGTGTATATAAATCAGTGATTATGAGAGGTACTTCACTTCTTAACACACAATCTTATTTATATAATTATGTTAACGTGTTCGTTATTTAACTTATTGTGCGTGAATTGTGACTACGGCCAAATAAATACCAGGATAGATAACATAATTATTGGGTAGCAGATATTCGGATGCATAACAAAATATGTAAGTATTTATATAGCGTGAGTTATTGTTACTGTTTTTAACAGTAAGTAAAATATATTATTCACCAAATTAAGTATTCCTGATTTTGCAGACATGTTACGTTAGTACCAATCAACAACAATAAAAAAAAATGGTGACTTCGTAAGCATTTTGTAAATGTGTAAACGACGCTAAATTTAAAATTTGATTAATTCGTCTCATGTCATATGTAAAAACTGTTGTAGTAAATATGCATCCGAGTATCTTATACCTTTAGTACTATGGTTTAGACTGCGTCTGTAATAACCAGCTTAACCGTAAGAAGCAATCGCGTTAGATGGTTACAAATATTAGGTAGTTGCTGACAAACAATGACCTTATTATAAATATGTTTTTAAAATATAGAGAATACTAACAGTAATAGTAGATTAGTTTCTAAATTAAGACTAGTAGAACTAAATGTGTTATTTTTGTCGTGGTTCGGGAACGCCTGGTTAATATTAACTACGTGGAAAACTCAAATTTGAGTTTAATTACTGAAGATATAAAGTTTATTTTTAATTAAATTTTTATTCCAAGTAAGTATCTATATATACTTATAGAGTCCTTGAACGGCAGCACTTCATCAAATGCCTACGGATAGTGGTGTAGCTAGAAGAAGCGGCAAGAAACTTGGGAAGAGTTTTGTTTTCTTACCCATTTCAAAATCAGGTTGAAGAAACGTTGTCTTTTTTTAATTATAAAGTTTGTAGAGTCCAAATATTGAAAAATTGAATCATCTAACATAATTATTGTGAAATTCTTTCGAAAAAATGTCATTAACTGTTGTTCTTTTATTTCTTTAGGTCCTCATTACAATCATTCTGAATCGGCAAGAGGTATCGCTATGATCTCGACAAGTAGTTAAAATAACATGTTTACAAGATTAATTAATAGATAAGTTATCTCCAGGGATAATGACGACATTGTATATTCTTGTAGACAACTTTAATCTACTTACCAAACTTCTCAAAATTCCTGAATTTACTACGTTTTATTCATAACACACAACAGTTTATCACTAACTTCTATAATATAAGGTTGATAGGGAACTTAATATAAGTATTCTCGATATGATGCACTGATTTGTCAATTACTGATTAGATACTGTTTAGGGATTTGCTTTAAAGTCCTATTAAATGCTGTAAATATTGTTTGTCGCTTTTGTTGGTTTTGTTTTAACCTCATCATGTATGTTTGTAATACTAGGAGCTTATTAACAACGAATATCATACATACGTATTTCACTCTTCTGGATAACCATGACTAAATAATAATTTTGTAGCTAAGTCAAAGGCAATAGTAAAAATAAACATTTTAACGATTTCTTATACCAATAAATATTAAAGATTATTTAATCGTTAATTGAATAAAAAACGAAACAAGCATCTTTTTATGTTATGAGTATTTTTTGTAAGAAAAGTAGTAAATTAATTACTTAAGAAAATAAGAAAAACATTTTGTTTTAATATTAGATTACTTAAAAGCCATTGCACATCGTACTTCAAAGCCATTGCATTTTGGTTTGGAATATTCAAAGTTATTTTTAAATAATTTGTCATTATGAACACAGCGATCCATCCTATTTCATCATTTTATGGCGCCACGAAAATTTGTCGTAGTCATAATTGAGTTAATTTTATTTAGACATAAAAAATATAGTAAAAAGTTCAGCGTTCTACTTTTTATTATGCAGCTTTTAAGAAAATCATAATTATATAGGTTAGCGCTTTTAAATAACTCCATATATTTTTTAATTGCGTCATTTTTATTGTATTGTAGTGTAAATATAATAATTATATAATGTACATGACTAGAAAGTAGTTTAAGATAATATGTAAGAAAAAGTCACGATTATACCTAATTATTTTAAGGTCTATGTCAGGTAATAATTATTTATTATTATGACAATAAGGTATTAATTTCGTTTTGACAGTTGTAAATTTTTATTTGTAACTTTTATTTACCTTTCCGTTTATTTTATCCTAGTTGCCATAGTTTTAAGATTTTTTTATTTTATGATTTAGTGAATAAATCACTTCATTATGTTGCAAATGTCTGTTATTATCAAGATTGCCAAACAGTATATTATTATTAGATGAAATTAAATGTCATCTTATTATATACAATTAGGCTTTTCAGTATTGTAGTGAAATTATTTCAACTATAGCATTTTGATTTACAGGAAGAGAAGGATGTAAATTTATTTGATCGAGGCATATTTAAACGATACCAGAATTTATGTAAATAGGCGATAAAAGTGAAACGCACATTGAAATTGTAATATTGTGATTTAAATAGTAATTGTAGTAGATTTTTCCGTTTGGTTAAATTTTAATGTTATATATAGTCGTAGCATAAAGTTTATGGCCGCTTAAAATCCGTTCACATTTCTCTTACACAGCACTCTTCTGATAAGTACTCCACGTGGTCTTCACTTATATGTATAACTCCTTTTATAATGCAAAACAGATGGATTACGATTTTCAATATATAACTATACAACACATACGTACTTATATACTAAATAAATTGTTTTATAATTATATATGTCGCATAAAAATATATATTTCTCGAATAATCTTAAAAAGACATACTGTATGTGTCAAGAAGTAACTTAAATTGCTTATTCAGTTGTAATTAAATAATATTAATTGCTTTAAAGCTGGATATAGAACTTACAATTTGGTCTCCATAAAATATTGTATTATGAAGTAGTTTTAAATAAATTAAATTGTCTTGAAGTTTCACTTTGCTTATTGCATAATTAAAAACTGTTCTTATTGATGTTATTAAAAACTATTCTTCGGTGGCAGAAGACGTAAAGTTAAACTAATATGATAGCATAAAAAAATTGTTAGTACATTTAATTATAGAACTAATTTTCTTCGGATATCACTTTGCATATTAAAGTTAGTCAAATATATGTTGAAAAGAAATAAATACAAACATACTCATCTTGATCATATTATGATGTTATTTTCAGTTTTATATAAGTAAATTTTGGATATTTATTACGTAAGTTTACTAAACTGGACTGTTCAGAATGGTGACATTATCTTCCCTAATAAATGTTTAAAAATTACAACTTTGGTATTATTTATAGCCTCGATTTATTTAGAACCTTACACAAGTATTCTTTTTAATTTTAAACGATGTTCATATTGTATTTTAATTACTTGCTTCTGAAGAAAAATATCTTAAAGAAACCAACACCAATATTCTATAATCTTCCAAAAAGATGTATAAACTTTTTGATTACATAGGTGTTTGGCTAGCGTGGTAGACGATAGCTTTCACCTTTCTTATTGTGACAGGAGACAGTTATTAGGCGCGGGATTGTTTACGGGCGGACGTACGGATTGGAGCTTTTTAATGTATTTAAACGAAACACTAGTGGGCGATTCACCTGATAGTAAGTGGTCATTTCAGTAACTTCAACTTCATCACTAAACTAAAGCTTTACCGGCTATCAAAGAAGAAAGAAAGAAAGTAAAAAACAGTGCTGGCTCTTATGGTGATAAAGACACCCATGTTATAATAATTTGGGATATGTATTACAAAAACAACATTAATGTTTATAATGTATTTCAATACAAAACTCACATTTTAGAAAAACACGTAAGGCTACCAAATATATTCTAATTGCTATAAATAAATGTACATAATTTAATTTTTGCTAGAATTTATTTATACACACAATTTTTTTCTAATAAGTTAAAGCTAAAACATACACCAAACTATAGTTAAACTGGCTCGTTTACAACCAAATGGTATATAATTTAGTTTTAACATAACAGGCACGAGGTAACAAAGGTAACTTGCAATTATTTTGTTTTGGTGAGTATAAGTATGTTTTGTTCGAAAAAAGTAATAAGAAAGGCTTTACGGTTCCGCTGCATTATACTGTCCAAGTAAGCATTATTCTGAACTTCAGTTATGGTAATAACAATTTCGATTATTCGATTCTCATTGTCGTTTCTAGAATACGGTATACCAATAACTTTGATAAATATATTTAGTTAAGATGTCGAAAACCATAATTTAGACAAAACACTATCAATTTATATACACTACTTAAGTTATGTAGGTATATTATAACTTTTTAATAAAAATTTATCCTGAAGTTTTTATTTTGTACCTGCACAATATTTCATATTGTATAGATATTATTATTTTATGACAGTCAACTTGCTTAACAAAAACGTCGCAATACAACGACTATCTTTAACTGCATGTATTATGGCAAATTAATAAATGATGATAATGTTGTCAGTATTAATGTGGTGAACTCATTCAAGTCTATTAATCATTCACCATATAATTTATAACTAGATCAAACCGGAATGCAAATCGGTCATTATGACACAATAGTTCTACAATTAGTAATTACTAATGATGATTCACGATCAACTGTACGTCACAGATCTCAAGCGGCGGCTTTTGCCGGGGAAACCTCTAGCATATGGCGGCTTTGCGTTTGTTGTGACGTAGTAAACTCCTCGTGCTCTGCGGAAATAATATAAAATTGAAACACAAACACAATTAGCTCACTCATTATGCTAATAAGGAACGCATGGATACAGCATTATTGTATGAGTTTCGTAAGTCGAATAAAATCATGAAAGAGGTTGCGCCAACACTTTAGCGTGTTGCGTTAATTTATTCCCACAAAATTTTATACCGGCATCAACACTATGCACGTAGCTCCGATAAAATAAGTAAACTTAATATATAAAAATGTATCTTTGTCTATATGTCCTTTATAGACCGTGAAATGGTAGGAGAGAGCACTGATGACTTTAATAATTTTGTTCAGAATTATCTGAAGAAGGTTTCGGTACCACAATTATATCGATCGGACATATGGTTCATATATGCTGAGTTTTCTTTAAATTTATTTTTCTAATATGCGTAGCAACGCGCGCTTTGTACAGCTAATAATAAATTAATAAATTATAACGAAACATTTTTTAGTGTTCCAGTCACAAAATACATACATAGCTTTATCCTCTGCAAATAGTGACCCTCGTTAACATATATTAAATAATGAGGAAGACTGGAAATTTAAATGAAAGTGAGAAATAAACATACTTATGTGTGACATGTTCTCCCATTAGCACGTACTCGGTGTCTTTAGGTTCGCACCAACCAATGAGGTATGAGAACAAGTTAGGACAAGGGCCGGCCCAGAAACCGACTTGACTGTTGATAGACTCTATGAAGTACGGTGTTACTTTGGTGTGGTCACAAGACAGGGTTTCTGAAAAAAAAAATTAAATAAAATCAATTGTCTTAATTTTTCTCACTAATGAATATTATGTTAAAATGTGTTAGAAAAGTTCAACGATATAGCTTTCATCGCATTTAACAAATGCTTTGTATGTACCACTAATTTATCATAATGAATAAGGACAGCGCCATCTAGTTTCCAACTAATGAAGATAATAAGAGTGTATGCATTAATTATATAGGCAGTTTATTATAATAGCTTAAAAATATTAAGGGTTTAAAATGCTACGGTATTTAAAGTTAAATTAATATTATTTGAATGATACAATTAAGTATAAAAACCTCAACAAGTAGCTTTACAGTGCCCTCTTGCGACATATGATTATAAATGCTTAAAGCATACGGGGACTTTCTTGTTGTCTTCTAAACTGATAGATGGCAGTGTAAATAGTAAGTACGATTATTTTTTTACAATATGGCAAAATTTTTAATTACCACATTTTAACCTATTTGTATGATATTTGTATGAATTTTACTAAACTGATTTCTAAAGGTTATTGCAGTCCTTAAATCCAAGGTGAGAACTAAATCGAGCGTAAGAAGAATCACAATTTTAATATAAGTAAGTATGGAAACGATAGTTTAATTCGGGTTTCAATAAATTTTAACATGGCGTTATTATGTTGTGAAAAGTCATAGTATTTGCAATATCAGGGCGACATCAGCCTTATTTCAAAAACCAAATACGATGACTTATTGTTTTATATGCCAAATTGTATAATACTTACGAAAAATAGTATCATGAGCGCATCCAGGCTGACTTGAACCACCGTTGACGTAGAAGTCGGCGTGACCATTAGGACCCCATTGTCCCAAGATACCAGCTCCAGTGTGGAGAATATCTACGAATAGGGCATCCGTGTGGTCTAGGTCACGCGAGCGGTTGTTCCCCATGTAGAAGAAGATCGTTGGATCAAGACCTTAAACGTGATCATTAAATATTTAATATTAATACAGAACTACTACCTCAACTAGTTCTAAAGTTAAAGTTTTATGCGTGTTACAAATTTATTAATTCTTGTACTGGTGAATGAAAATATAATGAAGAAATCTGAATGAGAAATCAGCACTCAAATATATGTACATATAGTTATATAAGTAGATATAATTGTTGTAGATAGGTATTTCTATATTGTGAATACAAGTGAAGATATAGTAAATAATATTGGAGTGTCTATTTGTAATATTAAATCTGCTTTATATTACATGTACATGTACATATGTATACATGAGACACGTACCAAATAGATTTTTAACAATTTTTGTCTGTTTGTCTGTATGTCTGTTTGTTCCGGCTAAGCTCTGGAACCGCTGGACTGATTGTGACGGGACTTTCACCGGCAGATAGCTGTTTAGTAATGAATAACTATAAGCCTATTTTTATTTTAAAATTATAAGTTACTTAAACTATTACTTTTTGGTAAATTCCATGCGTACGAAGTCGCCGACCCAGGTATTAATTTAATATAAACAAATACTTTAATTTGTATTTGTATTTTTATGTCGTCGTTTAACATTATTTATGTTGTTAATTGGATGAGACTCCAGAGCTAATTTTTAATTATTTGTGATATAAATTCTAACAAGAATTTGTGTTAAAATCACGATTTTTTTCATAAGTTCACTTTAAAGTGATCACATAGTATACAATGACTTTTAAAATATTAGAATGAATTGTACGCATGTGGTATTTAACAACATGAATTAAATGGTATGTCCTTGTTATATTGTATTGTTTGTAAAAAAATGTTAGTTATAAATGTCAAGGCTTATGTCGATGTATGAGTATTTCACTAACAATAATCATGTGCATGCAAGTTTTTAACACCTAGAAAAAACCCGGCACCTTACACTTATCGAGGCCAAATCAAGCCTCCTTGCTGGACCCTGGGTAACATTGTTCAATCCCGTAATACTATTCCACGTATTCATGTATTATAATATCTATTTCTTTTTATTTTTTCTTCCATTCCACCATTTCGTTGTGTTTATAATGTCCGAAGGTCGACTGGGAGCGAATGCTATTTAGCATTCAGTCCGCCTTGTTCCTGTATTATTTTGTATGATGCAAAAGTAAATAAATAAATATGTACGTATTTCGGTCGCATTGTCGGAGAATTAGATATGTTCGGCCTTATTACAAAACGTGGACTAGCAACGTACCGGTTTAAACTTCTATTAGACCAAATAAAATAAACCTTGGCTTAAAGTATAGTATGAAAGATAAACCTATACTTGATAATCATGGTTTAAACCTTATTTTGTAATAAGATGGAATGCGTTCTTGCTTTTTTGGCCGACATCGTATCGTGATGTTTTTGGTAACCATAACGTTTTTTTACCTGTTATTCTTCCCAGCTTCCCTTCCTCCAGATGGTTGGCCACTAGTCCCAGTATGTGGGCGCCGACACTGTAGCCGATAGTATGTATTTCTTCCGGTGCCACAGGCTTCACTGGGTGGTACTGTAAGTACTTCACCAACTGTGCGATGCACGTACTCGCGAAACGAGGAGCCCATTCTATCTAGAATACAGTGAATACAGTAAATAATTTAAAAATATAAAAAGATTAAATAATTTAGAAATATATAGAATATATCAAATGTTGTTTTCATTAACTCCCCATGGAAATAGGAGTGTTATTAGTTTAACGTGTTCTTTCGTACCTTTGTGTGTATGTATGTATGTCTGTCTTTGGTGTACGGATTAAACATACGGACCAATTTCCAATAAGTTTTCTTTGTGTGTAATGTAACATGATTGAAAATATTTCTGCAATTTTATTTGTGAAAACGATGTATTTCATGTGATTTGTTTAAAATGTTCCAAGCGGAAGGAACACATGCATTATGTAAGTTTATTGTACGAATTTGTCCCAAGTAATACATTTCTCACTATCCCCACCAAAACGCCCTCAATGACTTGAGTGCTTTAACATTGCAGTAAAAACTATCCTACAAAGTTTGACATTTTTCATATACGATAGTAATCTTTATACTTATAATTCTAAGGTTTGATATACCTTACTGAACTTCTCTTAAAAGTTCAACCGAGATTCACAATTCGATGTAATAAAAAATATTTATTGATGATAATCCGCCGAATCCTCTAGTTCCAGTAATATATGGCAGAACGTCATATTTTTGTTTCGCAACTAACTGTTATATCGTGTTACGGTCAGTGCAGAGACTCGGTTTAAACGTTCAAAATTTCACAAGAGCATGGTAACGTGTACAGTTAACTTTAAATTACTTAATTGTAAATAGCTCGAGGTCGTCAAGTAACGAATTGTTTTTAATAAACGGATACGAAGTTCGCTTGGAGTTACTCGGATATTTAATGAAGAAGACGTAATAGGATATAACGTAGTATTGATAACGAAGTCATTTATATCTTTTTAATCAAACGCTAACAGTTATCGACTGACAGTCATTGCAAAACCTAACATGCGGTTTCAGAAACATGAGACCCGGTTTTTTGCGTAGAAAGTATTTATACATATATGAAAGTCCATCCCTGATAGAAGTAAATTAGAGGCTTTTTTTTTTTTTTTTTTTACTCTATATAAGTTAATGCTTGACTACTATCCTGCTTGATGGTAAGCCGAGATGTAGCCTTGGATGGTGGGCGCACCAACTTAGAAGATGCCTATTCCCCCTTGCCTT
>DWJN01000442.1:0-24249 GCA_018248895.1 Carystus phorcus
ACCATTGAGTGTCATTGAGTCGTACGGTTCTGTTTGTAGGGGCTCTCGGTATATGATAGGCTCCATACCGCTGAAGTCCGCCACGGTGCCTGAGTACAGTTCGCTGTCTGGAATGTTAACAGTTTCATCGTTAAAGATTATTTATATCATACGATAATTTAATTCTTATCATATATTACATACCAATTTTCACAAGACGAAGAAAGACGATACATTTATATTTCTTTATATGTCAGTAGCCTATTTCTAATGGTTTGTCATCGTAGCATATTGATTAATTTTGAAATGCAAACAAGTAAACATATTTTAAGACTCATAGCCTCACACTAGGATATCCTCTATGGTGGGTGCCATGGACAATATAGAAGACAATCACACACCCAGACCGAGAACAGCAATTTAATTCATCATTCAAATTTATGAGTCGCTGTAATCGACCGATTTAAAAAATTCTTTTGGTGTAAGATAGTCCATTTATAGAGAAAGGCAATAGGCTATAGAACATCACGCTAAGATAAATAGGAGAGGAGCAGCGATAAAACATATTGCGAAAACGGAAAAATTTTGAGCTTTCCTTACGAGCGCTGAGTAAACGGTGAAAGTTACACAAAAATCATGTATTACAAAATTGTTCCCCTCTAATAGATCTAAATAAAAGTCCGCCATAGCATATGTCTTGCTTTTAAGGTTAACACACTATAACCATTTTTATGGTTATCATATAATAGTTTTTAAATAATAATTTATATGGCAAAACAAAGTTGGCTGGTTCATCTAGTAATGAAATAAAGCTTATAATGTTATTTTGATAATGTAACATTCGTTCTGCTTTGTCAAATATCACCCTAGAGGCCGAACCAATAATCCAATACGATTACTAATACGGGCCGCAACATGCCTTTGTATTACGTGACTCGACTACGGTTTATGGTCATAATTAATGTATTCTAATGCCGGTTACAGTTTTAGGCTGTAAATTCACTCCAGTAGTTGTCGGAGATATATTTTATTAGAAGGGTTGTTGTTAACAAGGTTCTGGGATGTAAAATTTATTGATTTTGTAAGAGTATTTACGGTTGTTATGATAATATACCAGGCGTGAATAACTTAACGAGTCGAAAATGTACATTTTCAGGACAGCCATTTTCTATTAGACCAAGTAAAATAAACCTTGGCTTAAAGTATAGTATGAAAGATAAACCTATACTTGTTAATCGTGGTTTAAAGTTTGTTTTATAATAAGGCGGTTTAGTTTTTTTCTCATAATTTAACAGCAAACCTAGTATTGAACTGCTCTATGGTCTCAAAATTGAAAAATAGTCCAGGGTCAAAATGCATAGAAATCTACTTGAGAAGGGACAGTATAATACTTGCTTTAGCCGCTGCTACATCAACACAACTTACGCAGAGCCTTTTGTTTACTAGAAACCATCGGATCGCAAGAGTATTGGGTGATCGCACTAGCACCACAAGTAAACGTTACTTGAAATAAATGCTATTTATACAGAAATGTTGATTCAAGCTTACTACAGTACATCGGGACATCCAAATCGGTCAAACTGTTTGTGAGATAAGCGGAATAAACATATATACTATCTGAAAAACATGTAAGAATAGATTTTACGAGATTTGTAGGGTTAATACAACCCCTAAGAGATTTTGAATTACCCACTTATATGCATCGATACCTAGTAGACTAGAAAGTCGTAATAAATGACAATATTATTTTTACCATTTTATATAACTCACATTATTCATTAACGACGAGAACAAGCAAGGAACATAACGTCAAAGTATACGAAGGTGAGTGCAGAAATCATTAATTAAAGCACTAAGTACATCATTATCTAGGCATTTACAAGAGCAATGTCTTCAAGTCTCTCAGACAAGTTAAAACACTTAATAACGATATAGACGGGACACTTTGTTATTTAATTATACCAGGACTGTACTTTATCTGCGAAACAGAAGCTCAGCGATAATTAAAATCAACATAAAACTCGATATCGTAAGATCCTTTGAAAATAACATCGATGTAAATATCCTTGTAAGAATAACTCAAAATATATTTAGCGAAAACAAAGAGACATTCCAATAATCCTACGAATAAATTAATTAAGTAGATACATTAAGCAACAATCTCAGCGGCATTAATAAGTTTATACAGAACACTTGGCGATTCGTGTTAAATTGCGCCACCCCAGCCTCCCCGCAATTTATTTAAGAATGTTATGTAAATTTGAACACAAGTCTTTGATCGTCCGCATCAAAAGTCCAAGTAAAAAAACTTCCACTAGAGCGGAGAAAAAACGAGAGGAGCTTAAGAAAAATAATGATTTAATCTTACTTTTCGCTCTCTCGCATATAAAAGCGACGGGGAGACGGGAGGAGGCAAGAATCGTTTTTAATCTTTGCTTTGTAAAGGTGATTATGAGGGATTATAGGTTTGGAAGTATGGCAGAAATTTCGCGGCTGAAGAGCCGACCCTTCGACTCGTTTATGCTATATTTTTTGGACCCCCAAAGTGGGGTTGCGGTCGTGCCCCCATCCAACTCCTCAACTTTTCCTTATTCTGAGACTGTTCAAAGGCTTTATTTTGTTTAGTTTTGTCTCTGCTTATTAAACTCTTTGACGGATGAGCTGTGGTTCGTCTCCAGTGAGCAGTAAAACGTTCCCGGAGTTCCGCGTATTGCTGAGTTTTGACACACAACAGTTTTGATTTTTATCTTCTCCTCAAATATATGATGATCACATGTTATTTCTACTCTTGGGGTGGAAAAAATTGCTAACCTCAATCTCATACTGCGCAACCAAGGTGAGGGGTGACAAAAGCCGGCAATCTTGGTTGATGATATTGCTTCGCTAAAGGATTTTATTATCATTCCCTGAAGCCTGACTTCGTCATGCTTGGGTCAGCGACTCCTTAGTTCCAACTGGGAGATTGAGAGGTTACTTAGTCTTGTTCCTCTCTCTTTCTTAGCCGGCACCGCATCGGTGATGTTTTTGGTATTGCCAATGTCCGTGGATAAACATAACCACATATTATCATACTCTTCTATTCGTTTGTTGGCTATTTTTTATTCGGACATAATACTAAACTATTTCATTAATTACAATGGCCTTCGTTTAACTCTGGAAGTCGTGGTTCGATTCATGTTTAAATAAGCAAAATGCTGTGTTTGAGGACTTTTCTAACTGCCCTCGATATCTACTCTACAACCAATTGGTCCCGAGAGATGGGTTCGTAATCAGAACCGTTTCTTCTTCATTTGTAGACTAATTTTCTTTTTTTCATTGTTACAACTGGTATCTCCGCTTACTTTTAAGTTGAAGAACGTTGCACATGCAAAAAATAAATAATTAATGCGTCATCATCGACGGCTTAACGTGCCCTCCGAAGTACGGAAACGCTCAAGAAACAATACCCACTAGCAGCCACCCATCGCTTAAGATCGACGCAAGCCTCTATTACTATGAGCAATTAATTCAATAACTATTTATTTTCATCAAATATCTTGTATTAATCTTTACGACTGGCAACACATCGAATGTCCAACATTAAAATTTCATTTCTTTCACAGTATTCCCTCTCAAACTAATAAACCATCTACTCACTACAAAGCAATCTGTCTAATGTATTTCATGTCTGCTCCTGTACAGTACACAGTACATAAACTCGGTTTTACATAGAAAATGTTCACCCGTAAGGCGGTACATAGTCTCGGCAAGATAGGGACTAGTTTTGTCATTTTTCACTACGTGACCAGATCAAGTTTGTCATCGGGGCGTCGGCGATCTTCGCTAGCCTTTAGCCTGGCTGCTTTGTCTGCAACTTTTTGCTAAACAACATTAAACCTTACCACTTTAAGATAAGAGGTAAATTTACAGCTTCAGATATTTAGTTACAACGTTTCGGTATAGACAGAGTGTTTGAGTAAAGCTTCCTTGGTAGATGAAGGTATCTATGTTATTCATAAATTTGCTCGCCAAATACATATATAATTGAAACGAATCTGTACACTTAGTTTCGTAGAACAATCCTGTAAAAGACGGGAGAAATTAGTTCCCGTCATTAATGGTAGTGCTTCAAGTAAGGATTATATTTATATTATTACTGATTATTACGATATTTTCAATGGTATTCTTATCTTCCCGTCAAGTTTCCCTAGCTATGTACCAACCTCTTGCTTGATTCAGCCGCCAAACTGACCGGCTGTGGATTTGAGGCTCAGTATTTTATTTCCAGTAAATTACTTACCAACGTATCTGTAATGCCTTTGGTGTTTGTGACTTTACTTACCATCTGCTTGTTTGTCGTCTATTTACATAAAAATATGTCGAATAACTACGATGGCGAGCGCAAATTAATATAAAAATTCATTATCATTGACACGGACGATATCTGACTGATTATTAGAAAAGACTAATCTACCTAATGATATGGTCAATGTTGTCCCATGGATATAAGTAACAAGAAACATATTAGCACCCCTCCACCAATGCGCACTGGAGCAACGTGGTGGAGTATGCTCTAGACCTCCTCAGTGATGAGGAGAGACCCGTGCTCAGTAGCCATTATTGGGTTAAAGACGAGAAACATTTTAGCGAAACGACCTTAAGGATTATCTTTACTGGGTCTCTTTTTTATGTAAGTAGCCGGCAAAAGAGCAGTCGAGCCACCAGCAACTGGTCATCTCAAAGTCATAACTGATTCGTTGTCTGCCAATAAAGAAGTAAGAAGCAAGTACTAGTTCGGAGTGGTGATACACGTGAAGGAACGTGACTTGCCGAAAGTTCTTCCTGAGGATGAAGAACAGGATGTCGAGAAGCTCCGTCAGCTTAGCGAAGAAGTAAGAAGAAGCGAAAGTTATCAGAAAGAGTATTTAGCTCTCAATCGCGACTAATCGTTTGGCAGCTGACTCTGACTCAAACAAGCAAGTATCAACTACTTTTCCTATTATGGTACACATACTATAATACGTACGAGTATAATCTCTTTAAATAGAAGTTCCTTGAAATAGAAGAAAGCGATTGATACGTGCGTTATGTCGAATTGTTATTACTTGGCTTCGTTGTGACAAATTAATACAAAATATAAATGTAATTTTGTAGGTAGCAAGTACAGACGACTTAATTATATTCCTTGATCTCAGCGGGCGGGGGGGCGCGGGGCGTCTCATCTCAATCGCAAATCGGCCATCTTGCGCCCCAGAGATCGCCGCCCGTCCCCCCTCGTCCATTATACTTTTTAAGCTCCAATCTCGTTCATTTAAACGGTTGGCTTTAGATGGCAATCGCATTTTTCCACTGCAGGTCACGTCTCGAACCGTCTCCGGTACGAGGGCTTAAATCAACAAAAGAAAATAATAAGATTCGTTCAAATTAAAAGTGTAATGTCGCGAAAGTGCGCGGGGCGGACGGTAATCCCACCGCCGGTCTTCATTAGGCGGGCGGTGCCTAAAGCCTTGAACGCTTAAAACATCGCCACGAATTTTTCTTTATTCATAACGAAGATTAAGAGAAATGCAAATGAACCGAGGCGTCGCGGCGGTGCTGGGATACTTAGCTGTGTCAACAATGTTTCCCTGAAAAGAATTGGTTTCTTTCCAATTTAAATTTACAGCCCACTATCCCCTCATGGTTTTGCGAGAAAGCTTTCTGCTTTGGTTAATAATCTGCAATCCAAATAACATCGTATCCTTTATCCTGATTATACATATTATAATTATTATATATCTTTTTATGAAATGGCAGACAAGATGTTAGTGACTTAATAATTAAATAAATGTCAGATTTCTAGTCAGAGATATAAAGATAAAAAAGAGAAGTTAGATAAAAAAAAAATATTGTATAAGACTAATTAACGGCAAATTCATCATCCTCCTTTATCAGCACATATGTAGGTACGTGCTGACATAATACATAACAATGATCCAACTGTTTGGGTTGCCCATAAAAAATAAGGTAAATTGTCATTTTATTCATTATTATTTAAGATTTGTCATTAAATTACTTTCAGTCGAACTATTTGGTCAGCCCTATTTATGCTGGCTAATTCTAAAAACTATGTCGATCACCCGTCCGTCCATCTTAGTAAGTTTACAGATTTCATTCGTTCTGATTCAATCGCATATCGCATACTGTATAAATTGAAAGCTTAAGTCTCACCAAAGCAATCATACAAGTAGTTTAGTTTTCATAGTAGGTACTTCAATAGGAATGGAATGGGGTGTAGTGGGGTTTTAGCGTCTATTCTGCTCTGGCAGATGTACTACGGATTTGGCAGACTCGGCGTGACAGCAAGGCGATGTAGATGGCACCTGACTGCTTCTGGAAAATTGGATTATAATAATGGTGTGCTTATATGTACCTACTCAATGCAGGCGTACTTTTAAAGCAAACATTGGGGACATAAGACACTACGGAGCACACTGCAAAGCAGATCATCCAAGCTTAAATCCAGAAAAGAGTCCAGAAGCATAGCTTTATCCGAAATCGGCTTTGAGGCATCATTATCATATCACGGAATCTATGTTTTTTTCGAATTGCATACTCAACTAAAGATTATTCGTAACGAGCTCAAAAAACATGCACACTTAAGCAATCTTAGAAATTTCCGAAAAAGGTTTCTGATCAATAAATAATAATAAATAACGCGACAACCTATAATTCTCTGTGTGGGTGCCATGGATAACACACAAAGATCTTCCCCGACCGAAAACATACTATATCTTAATTCAGCATTATCAAACTACCTCGAACACCGAAACGATTGCGCCTTGTAAGTCGTCAAATAGTGTGTGAATTATACTCTTAGCAGGTTGATTTTCTCAACAGAAATCTCAAGGATCAGAGGGATACTTTATAATTGGCCCTTAATGGTGCACTGCAGGTCACGGATCTCTCCTCATCACTGAAGTGGCGTAGAGCACACTCTATCACGCTGCTCCAGTCTGGATTGATGATGGTTTAGTGGATAGCGATTGACGGAATTTTAATGCCATCGAAGGCCTCCACCATGGCTTAACGACGGTTATAGACCATACCAACCGGACCGACGGTTCAATGTGCCCCCTGAAACACGGAAACGGTTAAGTTCTGCCACTAGCGGTCATTTATACTGCTATCGACTTGAGCCCGCAGTTGCTTAACTCGGTCGGTCGTTTAGGATCAAAGCGAGCCGCCGAGCTAATAGCGCTTCGAGTACCCAATTGCAAAAATTCGACGCAATTTAAAATGTTTCAATATTTACAGTTATCTATACGCATCTCTTTTGAGTTAAGCTCACAGCATCTAATATCGATCGCTCGCTTCATTTCTTGTTCATTGAGCATTAATGATAAAGACGCTACTCTTAAAAGGCAGTTTCTTTATTCATCGATGTATCTACGTTATTGGAGATTATATTTAGTTGTATCTGATGTATTTTTTATAGCACTGGCCTCATTACCCATGACATAATAATGCGAGATGTATATTTGCTGATGGATGATTAAATTTTTTAGAGTTGATAATATTATAAACAGAACTATGAGTATTATAAGACCACATGGCCTGTCTGACCGTCTAGCTGACACAATGAAATATAACCTGATCATAAGTGTTAGGCCGTATTCTAGTGGTCAAGAATACGGTGCCATGCCGACAATCCATAAAACAATAATCTAGCACCGAAGGCAAACATTTAATATTCAATAAATGCTTGTATACGGGTTACGGCGAATTACTATCACAATAAATTACTCAAATAGCAAAACGATAAAATTTACCCGAAACGCTTCTACGCGTTCAATTGAACGTAGTGTAATTTTTATACCGAATTTATATCAACCAGTGAATCCTACGTTATTGTCTTCGGGCATTTATTTTCTGATGGGCATTAAAACAAACCCCTTTTTCTGAGGCGATTTCATTTTAGCTGGGTTTAGAAAATTTAAGGCCCGTCTTATGGCGCTCTGCGGAACCGATATTGCGCCCTCTCGAAGCGGGTGGAATAATTAATTTACCCCGTTATTATTCTGTTCTCTCATTCAGATAATATTGGGAATAACGCGATGAATGTTTCGAGTGTTTGTTTTATTGTTTAAGAACGTTTATGGAGCTCTCGTTGCCGCTAACTGGTGTTCAGTAAATGATGCTTGGAATGGTTACATTTAGGTCTCTTAAAAATTGTTTAAAAAACTACATATACTTTTCTTCGCTTAGAATTACTATAGCACATTGTGTATTTAAATTAAAGTACATAAAAGTTTAATATCTTTGTATTAAAATTTGTCACAAAATAATGTCATACAATTGCTGTTCAATTACCTAATTTGTTACGTAAATTGTTCTTTATTCGTTTTAATTTTATACTACCTTTTGTGTTAGTATATCATACCTAAAAATGCCAGCTGGTTTGCTTCATATAAATCTGAGACTATAGTATATACTGACAAATAAACAAAAGCGAATGTTTATTTGTGGTAATTAAAGGGAGAAATTTTTGCAGTGCAAAGCACTCGCGGCGTCAAAGCGCGCAAACGCGTTTGTTTGCGCACTCGTTCATATCCAACCGACCAATATCCGTTATACGGTTCTGATCATATGGAAACCGCTTTTGTTATTACAACAGTGACATTACTTTTCTCGTCAATTATTTTATTCTTATATTAAGAATTACTTTTTAGTTTGATAAACTCTAAAGCGTGTCTTTTAGTTTTTTAACTACAAATTATTTTTCGCTTTTTAATTCAATTTGTTCACCGTCTTCAATATGTACAGATGTTATAAAGATCGCACAATAGCTCTAACTCTCTGACTCTCATGCAAAGGATCCCGAAAGAAATTGATGAATTCTGATGAACCTAATCAAAATAGTCGAATGTTTTTTTCGAATTGCATAGTCATCGGTATTTAAAAATATTAAAAGTTTTAATTGAATCCTCAAAGTACAGCAAAATCGAACTCAAAAGAGTTGGTTTGAAATAAACATACAGTTAAACTAATAAAAACGTGTTTAAGGAGCGAGTATGTTAAATTGAATACGAGAGGGTTGTAGAGGTCCAGAGGACAATCACTCGAGAGATGGACACGGTGACTAACAGGTGCAAAACCAACATGCATGGTTCCCTCCTAGTTCTCAAAGACAGAAAAGCCTGGCGGAACATGGTAGCTTAGACTGTCATTATTGATTACTACTCTCAGCCATGAGGTAACAAATTTAAATTCAGGCTCAGACTCAGACTTAAACTCAAACTCAGGCTCAGACTCAAACTCAGACTCAGACTCAGACTCAAACGCAGACTCAGACTCAGACTCAGACTCAAACTCAAACTCAAACTCAAATTTAAATCAAATTTCTTCATGTAGGTATTATATCAGTACACTTATGCACATAATTTTTTGATTCTACCAGCACCGTTTCAGAAAGGTGCTTTTACATCGAACATATTAACGACTATAAAGAAGACGAAATAAAGCCAACTCCACAATTGAATATCTGTGGTATCCCAGGCTTAATTTGATTAGCGGTCGCAAGCCGAGAGTCCACTTGACGGCGGACGGCAAACTTTGAGCTGGACTAGTCTATTACATTAATCTGCATCGTTTTAATTACTTCCCAACTGTGACTGCTATTTGAAATCATTTTCACTCGGTTTATTTAGTGCGGTTTGTTTTGGAATGGCGGGAACGGCTTTTGGAGTTTTGTTGGTATAATTGTATGATATAATTCTTCAGTGACTGAATGGGAATCTATAAGTAAGAATAAGAATAAGAAACATATATTTAGTCATAGTTGGTACATCTACAACATTCTTAATGTGACAAAAAATACTTACAACAATATGGTACTTTAATAGACATTGCAGTTCAAGCAGTATCAACATGACCAAAAGGGGACGCACTTAGAAAATGGCGCGGTTTGTCCACGGCCTCTGATATTACGTGTGCCCCTCAGTCGCGTGTGTGTAGTCAAATGAAGGCAGGCCCTTGAAGTATTTTGGAGGCCTCCGGTTATGTTCCGTTGGAGATCTCGGAATCCTCCATATAGAACCGAGGAAGGCCACCGGGGGGCTTATAGTGCGGTAAAAACCCCACATAACCCAGTGTCGCTCCCACGGCACCGGGTACCTTTTGAAGGTATCCCCCTCGAAAAAAAGGCCCCTTAAGTATATATGCGATTACTACGTTTCTAAATGCCATTTATATTAGTACCTAATACCTACTTATCCAAATTATAAACAATTGCTTGTTGCTTTTATTACAATAGGGATGGCTGCCGCTAGATGACACTACTACAGTTTGTAACTTTTGTTGACATTAGGGTAATTTTCATTAAGACCACCACTTGATTAGTTTAGTTTTTTCATATTTTTTATCACTTTATCGTTTACGTATTTCACATGGTTGTAACAATGTAATTGTTTGTAGTACGTTATGATTAAAATACTTAATACATCATTTATTTCCAAAAAATTTTACTGAAAAACCAGATGGACTATACTAAAAAATCGCGCTACGAGTTATACAGGACGGTGGAAGTTTAATTCTGAATATATCAACACAATGTTTTATACGGTGGTCTCAAATACTAGTGGCGCCATGTGTTTAGAGCTTTACGCCGACTGTCACATTAACATAAATAAATACATTATATTACAGTTTATTTACCTAATTTTATTGACTAAGGTGAAGATTTTGATGTTATGTATATTTAGAAAGACATATAGCCGGCAACGAATTGGTGACATCCCTGGTGTTACTAATGTCCATGGGCGACGGTGATCACTTACCATCAGGGACGAGTCACCACTCGTCTGCTCGTTTCCCTGCTTACGGCATAAAAAAAAATCGCAGTTATTGCACTAAATGCTTAAAAAAAACTTTCAGTCTGAATATGAAATTATTATTATGTTTATATTTATTTAAAAGTACGATGGTAAACTATTATATACTGATATTACCAATTTTGTGTTTCTTTTCCATGTGATTTTCACACGTAATGACTAAATCGAAATCAAAGTAGACAGTAATATTTCTAAGAAATATCGGATGTTCAGATATGGCTGTGGATTTCGCTACAGTTTTATTATTAAGTAGGTACAAATATAGCCGTATACTTGATAAGTTATCTGTATAAGTTCCAATAATAATGAGGACCCACGGGGTTAGCCTTGTCCTTGCCCTTCATTATTTTACTGATATTTACTCAAGGCTCCAAGGCAAACTCAACATGGTGGAATAAAAAAATATTAATATGAAATAAATAATTAAAAAAAATAGCAAAGTTTTTATTTTATATTTAATCTAATAGGATTAAATGAAACCATATGAAACTAAATGGAATTTCATATTTACTTTGGTTGTAATCTGCGTGTATACTTTACTCGTTTCAACACTAATAACGCCATCTTTTATGAGCTTCTCAAATCGAGTGGGCAGTAGCGCTATCTTCCGACATTTGTATTAAATACAATGTAACTCAACAAACCATTTAGAAGTAATAGTCACTTTATCTGTCTAAAGATGGCAGTAGTCACAGTAAAATGTTAGCTTTTCATAAGTATAGATGTCGCTAGTAACAGGAACTAATAATAATATAATTTATGCACCAACGATTACGATAAAGAAAATATATTTTATGCATTCCATAATTATCATACTATGTCTAATTAATATACATTGGCCGTAGCCATTGTTCAACATGGAAGGAATATTTTTTTATTTGCTTGTAATTAATAAATGTATAACCTGTAACTAATTTTCAAATAAAATCAATTGCTAGGTACCAAATGAAATCAATACCTCACAATATTCAGCAAGTTTATTAATAAAATCTTTCTCACAAAAGTGTAAACCGACTTCACAATAAAAAAACACAAAATTACACAAGCATTATTAGGGATAATTCAAAAAAGCACTAAACACAAGCACCAATTACTTTTGAATAAAAAAAGAATCGTCGAAGTACACTTAGTAAGAAACCGAAAAACCGTCAAATTGGAGACCTCCTCCTTTTTTTAAGTCAGTTAAAAAGCGTTTTAAGTTCTTAAGTACCTACTAAACCCGACATAATAATATGTACGAAGACGAACCCAATATTCAATACCTCCACACTTGCAATCTGGCTCTGATTACATTAACAATGATACCAACAGAGATATCTAGAAGCCTTAGCAATACAAATGACACATCAATTGATTTGCGTGCCGTGCGCTGATTTGCAACAAAAGGTTATTCAAGGGTCATTGTAATGTAATGGCTGTTAAGTGATTCTGTAGCTTATTAAACTATTATCTTACAATTTTACGTAATATTTACGTCGTCATTTACTGAACAATCATATTCTATTGTTTTATTATCGAAAGGAATTGCAATGTCACATTGGCTCTTCTCAAGGTGACACAGATCATCATATTAGGTACATCTTTCTTCGCAATTGCGTATTTGACAGTATTAAAAATACACTTTCTTAGACGCCGGTCACGTGACACAAGACGGTTCGGATTGCGTCGGGTTTAAGATGACGTCAGACGCAAGTAAACGAAATAATATATGATATTATTTTATTATTTTCCCGATATGATTTTATTTCCTATTTTGGTAGGTTCTTTATCGTCTACTAATTAATGTTAAATAAGTTTTAAAACCTTGTCAAATACCCGATTCTATCTGTATTTTAATAAACAGCGAGACAACAAGCACATCAGACAGAAATGATCCACCATGACTGGCTGCTCAATATAGCAACTAAAATGTAAGACTATAGAATTCTGATATGCTTTTCTCTTTCTTACAATTGAAACTAGATTGTTGGACTATTGAAGAAACAGTAAAGAAATTTGAAGTATAAAGCTTTATTTATATTGAATATTAGCTAATATTTCAGCTCAGGGAGTATGTTGAACATCGAAAGAAGCTAGGACGACGGACGACTCTTAAGCAACAAGTTTTATCTAAGGGCATTTCTCTTAATATTACTAGCCCTAGTAGTTACCTAGCATCCTTCTTCTGAAATCGACAATATATTTTTACATCTATTAGTCACCATGTCGAAGTAAACATAAATTTCCCGTAACTTCTTTGGCCGTTCATTTGTATTATTGAAGTCCGTGGACTGCACGACAGTGACTACTTATTAAACGACGCCTGCAGATGTTGGTTGTTTACATAAATAGGAATATCTATAGTAAATTAAAATTGGAAGCGTATAGGTATAGAGCTACATGATGCTGTCTTTTCGAAGAAAACCTGTATCTAGTTAAAGCTAGGGTGAAGATGGCAATTTTTACTACCGATAGGCAGTTGAATGGTAAACTTGTTTAAATTTCCTCGGGTTTTACCTTTTTTTGTAGTAAAGAAAAATATTCTTTGATTCAGTGTCGCGGTTTATTTTTCCAGATGTCACAAACAATAAATGCAATAAATAAGGAAATTAGGGTGCTGAATGACATTAGTTAAGTATACGCATAAGTTATAAGCAATCTAATTGGGAATACTTTTCGTTACCTAGGTCCGAATCGCATTACAAAATATCTTTGTTTAAAATCAATAATATGCGATCGAAATAAATTATGACAAAAACAAACTAAGCAAGCGATCTTAATGAAAATCAGCTATGACTGTTAATACGTGGATAAGATAAATTAAATATAATATTGCACGAATATCACATCACATATAGTTCGAGATAAACATTCTCAAAATAACAATGACGCTAATAAACTCTGATATTGTTATTAAAGATAGCGCAGGGGGTGTGACACGATGTCAGAACAAATATTATTATGACGTCACGTAAACCACCGTACGGACATCGAAAACATGTTTTGGACAGATTATTTAGTATCTTTGTGGCATTGGCGTAGCTAGGGTATTTGCTGCCTGGTGCAGTTTAGGACTTGATGTCCTATAAAATGGTCAAAATAATTTCAGATTTCAGAACACTACACAAGTATACTGATGTCCTTGAACAACCCCTCGAAAAATTCAAAGGATCTTTCTATTGTTATTCATAACAGTTTACCTACTTCTCTAATGTTCATCTCTCTTGACACCTTACTCTAACACAAAGGCTCAGAGAAAATCAATATTTCACTTAATTTTACTTTATTTTCCTCTAGATTGTATTTTTCATTTGCATTCTCTCATTGTTCTTGTACATTTCTTGATTCTTGATTGAAAAAGAATTAGAAGAATTGATCGTCGACTTTGATGCCCCTTTCCTTTTGATGCCTGGTGCGACTCTTTTCTCTCTCTTTTAGTAATTTTCTCCTTGTATATCTGACTCCTTCTGTTGTCTGTCGTTTTAAAGTATGAGATGTGGACACCCTCCGGTATTTTCTTCCAGACATGATTTTCCTATCTTCCTATTAGGTTGTCTGAAAGAAATCGCTTGTTAGCGATAAGGTCGCCCGTTGTATTGTGTACGTTCAAAATTGTTTTCAAATTTATGTTTTGGTGTGCAATAAACAATAAATAACATCCTCGTTTCTTTAAGAAAAGAGTTAGTTATCCATTTACAAATACGTAGAAATCGCATCCGTATCATAATTATTTATTATTATATATATTTTTATTTGTATTTTACAATAAAAAAATAAAACATAACATTCATGTGTATGCTTTTTTGTTAAATTATTACCAAAACTCATAAAAATTCATGCAGTATTTTTTTATTTTATTTCTCGAGACTATCGCCTTTAGAGATTTTAGCTTCTACTTTGTAACTTTGTATTCATTTTAAAGTGGACTGTAGGTAGCACGTGTGGGTAAAAAACGAGTACAAAATAAGCTGTGAAAAACAGATTATTGCTCAGTGATGCGAGGATGGAAGGTGTGTAGGAACCTGTTGCAGTATTTGCATAAGTATAGTATAGCAATAGTGAAAGTAACTTGTGCCACCACAAATCTAATCTCAACATCCACTACACTATCATGACCATTACTGCGTCTCATTATATTACCTGATATGGTATCTGTAGGTACTATTTAACATAATGATTAGTATTCTTCAAAGATTTGCCGCCAAGGCCGCCGATGTTTTTGCAAATATTATGAAGTGTATTTGTACTTTAGTATTCATTGTTAAATGGCATATCATAAACATAAAAGTGTCAAAAATTTAGATTATTATTTTATTAACTGAATAATAAAAAAAAAACAATTTGAAATATACCATCAAAATGTTAGAAAAATATATATTTTATTTAGTACCTACCTACTTGATCTCTGTTTAGTAAGTTCGTTATAATTTTTTTTTTTACCATGAACTTATAATCCTCCATAAATAATTGAATGAGAAGTCTTCACCACGATTGTCAAATGTCTATGGATTTGATATATGTATGTAGGTATATTTATGAAAAAGAAAATTAAGATTTATGCTCAATGGCATTTATATTATCTTGTCTAAGATATAATTTTAGTAAAAATGTAAGGTAGGTATCACTTTTTAAGACCTACGCTCTATTTATATATGTAAAACCTTTGCACTATTTTGAAGCGCAACAAAAAAAGACCATTAAATGGCTAAACAGAGAACAAATTTCCAGTTCCAAGATAACAAAAAATTTACTTGCTATGAAACTCAAAGCAGTTGGACCTAACACGTTTTACTCAGTTCTGAGTATTCTGAATAACTTATTTCTGGATTAAGATTTATAGTGCACATGGTTGATATAATTATGTGCTAATTTTTATTTAAATTTGATATAGTAGGTGGTGTAAGATATAGTTAGTGGTCTACAGTAGGTAAGTACACAAGTTTCTTATAGAATAAATCGTATTCGCCAGTAAACAGAAAGTTTTGAATCAGAAACTTCCAATATGTAATTGACATTATTATTTTATATAGTATGGTAAGATGTGCGCAGTGGCGAGAATTTATTTAAGTTGGTATTGGTGGTGTGAGGTGATGGCGCGTTGGAGTGAAGTAATAGTGCTCATGTGGGTGATTTCAATTTACATATGCACACGTTTTATGTATATTTGAAACTCACATTTTCAGTTGATTCAAAAATCGGCACTCGTAATAAAACCCACTTTAAAAGCTCGTCGCCAAATATACTTGTATATAGACAAGTAAGTTGATATAATTTATTTTAATTTTAAAAATTTATAATCTAAGTAAATACAAGTCCTTTAATCTCGCGACAAGCTTTAGGTACATCATATAAAGCATGAAACGACGATTTAAGTTGATAGCAAAGGTTTTAAAAGAAATGTTTATTTTATTATTTAACTGAAAGCTTGTTTTTAAAAAATGGTACATTTTTCTTTTCTTTTTTATTGAGCAAGTTACATCATAACATTCTAGTTTGACCAATAAATTCTAATGTATTGTATGTTTCATTACGTACAGTATTATTACTCCTTGTTGGTAACAACTAGAACTAACCCGATTCATTTTGCCGCAGCGAGACATTTCTCCGTATTGTAAGTACGAGTAGTTATAGCTAAAAAGATTGATATCACCACGCCTGCGCCTCCGCAAAATTATCGCAACTCATTTCAAAAATAGGATTTAGGACCATATGAACGTAATCTTGTGAATTTTGTTTGTACATCTGATGTAAATTAGAACACAAAATTTAATCATGAAATATTTGAAGAGAACAGGTATTATTTAAAAAACAAACATATCGACATACAATGCTATCATTTAAAATTAACCATAGACCATTAACAATAATAATGTCATATTTTTTACGATTTATTCTTCATGGAAGGATTTCATTACATTTGTAAACAGTAGGTATATAACAAACAAAATAAAACACTTAGTGTGCAATTTTATAATTAAAATAATTATTTACTGTCTGTTTTTATCACGAGTAATTTGCAATGACCGCATATTACAACATTACGAGATACTCCAGCGACTGTTATGTCACTGATACTGTGAGTCTAGAACATTCGCTCCTCGAACAAAGAGTGTCACATTGCTTTCCCGCCAACTGAACTGGACGACGAATTTTCTGGTCACCGGTCTCGGATTCCATTGTATACACAGCCGATCTCTTATGTGTAATGTTTCATAAACATCTATTCATTACTTTATCCACCGTCGAATGGAAATTTACAACATATGGGGACATGGGTGTAGGCGCATTTTAGTCACTTGAAAACGTTCCTTCTTAGAAAGTATTACAGAACTACTAGCATAGAGTAACTGTTACACAATACATCTAAGTAGGTGCATATTATAAAATGTAATATTTATTTACTTACAAAGAGAACAAAAATTATGAATCTATACTAATATTATAAATTCTAAAGCGAGTTCATTTGCTTGTGATTGTACCTTATTTTTATTTATTTCTTCAAACTAAATCGCTGGTAAAAGCTAGTTTAAAATAGATCAGCGCTTTTAACAGTACTTATATATAATGTACATATTCATTATTTACCTATGAACTTAACTCATATTTATTAGAATTACTACGTTTTATATCATCAAAGTATCATGTTTTAATAAGGGAGATAGCCATAGAAAAAATACTACAAAAATAACAATTCTTAGATTTGCATGCATGGAAAGCATTTTAATAAAATCTGAATACGTTTTACTGAACTTAAAATGTTCTCTAATCGAAATATCTTTTAAATACTTGAATCAAATGCTTGAAATAGTTTGTATAGGCTTGTTGTTGTCATGAATCGATCTTGAAATACGTGTAACTGCAGTTATCGGGGTGTAATTGAAGGATTTATTATGATGACCTCGTTGTTTAATCGATTTCAATGGATAAAGTAGGTTCAGCGGTTGATTGGTTGATCTTTAGCATACGGAAAATTATTGATAAATTCTAACAGGCTGGAAACAGGCTAGAAGTTTTATTATTTGTTAAGTTGCAATGTTAAAGCATCTTAATATTACTTACATAGGTGTAACGTTCAGAAATGTAGGTATATATCATGTAGGTCATCTCTGAAATAGGAGACGAGCCACATGTAGTGAGTGGTTAGTGATGCCTATTAATATCTGTAAGACTTCTGTAATACAAAGAGTATTCCTAAGTTTAACAATTATAATAATGAACTATTAGTTAGGCTTAAATGTAGATCACAAAATAATAAAATACATATATATATAATAAAAATTCATCAATAATTACTCCGTAGACAGCCTTAGATTCTAAGTCATCGTTAGCTGACGCAATGATTATTCCAGCCAAGGCTGAATAAAGTCCAATGCATCGAAAGTACTGATTACGATTTGTGGCGAGCACTTGTGATTGGCTGTCCGGGGAGGCCTGGCCGGGTGTGGCGAATCGTGCCGCCGGAGTCACTCGGCCGCTCAAATGCCACTTGAGTTTCAAGGTAATTAGCAGCGACAAAAAATTATTACCAGGAACTTCAACCATCATTTTAAATGTCACTTTGTCTATTCGTGTTGCTGTAATTTATGTTGTTTTATTGGGTTGCTTATAAGTTAGTAAAATACATAAAAGATGTTTATCTGTCGTTTTTGATCGGTACTTCTTTGAAATCATAGCTAGGTCACGTTCGAGGAACTTTCTTGATAGAGCTACAGATGTCAATGACACAATCACATTTGTTGTTTTTATTTTTTATTTTATTCCTATAACTAATTAGTTATAACGGTGAATAAGATGTTTATCCACCTTCACTTCGGAACAACCTTCGGAAAACCTATACTTACCTACTTGCTGCTTACGAGTAACACGTTTACTCCATTTTTCCTTTTAGAAACTAGCTTTTATGTTTATACAAATAAGAAATATACCTACTAATTGGCCCTGCGAACTTTGAACCGCCTCAGAATTTAATATCGTGGCAATGTTCAATAACTAAAAATCACAAGAAAACTAAAAAAACGTGAAAATATTCATAATAAATACATTTATCATATATAATAATCTCATAATACGCGTCTCACTGCTCATCAGTACGGTTACAGCTAACTAAAGATACATAAAACAATATTACAACAAAGAAAACTTGCACCTAATCTAAAAGGTAGACAGTCCCGGGGTTTTATCTGCATAGTTCCTGTGGAATTTCCGGGATAAAAACTATCCTGTGTCCTTTCTTGGGTCTCAAACTGTCTTTGTGCAAAATTTCAACTAAGTTGATTCAGTAGTGACATGAAGTAGAGACAGACACAGTTACTTTCGCATTTATAATACTAGGGATTAATTTATTATATTAGGAAAATGAACAGTGAAAACATTGCGCACATATGACTACATACATACGTGGTATCCTTTCATTTTCATTGAAGTCATTCAAAGTGTTTTCAAACCCCTGTAACTTCGTTGTAGACAAAACTAGCAACCCGAATGTCAAAAATAACCAACTAAAATATTTTCTGAAGAACCAAGATAACATACTATAATATACCGGTAACTTGAATACTATTATAATTTACGAATTTATATCAGTTGATTTTAGTAACCTTGTCACTAACTCAATCACTTATCTATGCCAAATCTCACACTCATATGTACCTGTATAATTCTTAACAAGGGGTACAAATGTTTTCTCATGACATATAATTTTAAGCTTATATAATCTCTAACACTAAACATTTTAAATGCAAATGGTTATTAACGAATTTCGTATTTTGATGAATACTTCAACCCAGTTAATGTGAGTCACGGTGAGATTGACAACCTATAGACATAGGCATAATATGAATCGTAAGCACCCATTTATTATTAAAATGTTTCTTAACGTATACAAGATAGATTAGGCAATCGAATAAGCTGGCCACCTAGTAGTAAGTAGACATATAATTTATATATTCCAACGGTTGTAGGAATATAATGCTACCCTTACCGCTAATAAAGTTCATTCTATAGTTCAAATGAGCTACATGCACAAGATTTTTTATGTTTAAACGCACGTCGGCACTCCGTTTCAGGTGATATCGATACTACCCAATCATATATTCTGTGGTAAAATAAGAATTCTTTTGGTGGTGTAGTTAGAGCATTGTATATTTTACAGAAAGGAAAAAAACCAGGTGTCGTAGTCTTCAGATCTCGGACGTATGAAAAATTTCCCCGAGCTAATTTAAGGTTTTATTAACATTATTGTGCAAAATCATATTAAAATATTTATTTTATAATCATATTATCGCTATAGCCTGACCCAAAAGTTTCATCAGTTTTTAGTGCTCCTATAAGTCTAATGCGTGGTATTTATATCCAACTACATAGGAATTCAAGTCTAGTAAATTTTAATTGAAATATATTAGCCTAGCGACCCATAACAGTCGTCAGATGCGGCCTAGATAGGCTTTAGGACTCATTGTTTATTTTAATAGACCTAGTTCTGTTAGACTGGCGACCTCCAGTTACTTAATACACCTACCTACACATCTCAAGTTTCGTGTAGGTACCTATTGGATTAATTTGATTTAAGATGACAAACTTTCATTATGATATGGGTACCTACGCCTAAGGTATACTAAATGAAGTCTTTTTTTATGTGAATATGTTAGATTTTCACATCGGTACTGCTTCCTGCATCTTTTTTAGCATAGTATTGTACTAATTGGCATAATATCTGGCATAATATTATACCTCATAACAGTTTATTATGGGACGTCAGCATGTGTTTTACTACATATAGAAGTATATACATACTTAATAGCTTATGTATAGGTATCTCTGTACTATTGATCCGATACGATGAAACTTTGGTGAGATATTTTGCATACGCCTTCAAAGGTTTCAGAATAAGTTGTAACCTGATTCTGCAATTCACCTTGTTTTCTAGTGAAAAGACTCTTCATCGGTTAGTTATACGGGCCTCAAACTCAATATACGCATTTAATTCAAGATGATTTGAACGTCTAGAAGTAATTTGTTATAAACAAAACGGTGTCAAATACAAATGATTAGGTATTAAAAAACCAAAATTCCCGGCTTCAAGTAATATCTACCTAACTGAAAAGAGAAAAATAAACACAACAATTTAGTTTGAACAACTTGTGATCGACATTATAAGTCGCGAAAAAAATTTGAATTTTGAATTTTAATGTACAATGTGACCTTTGAAATATGAACGAGGACAGGTTTTTAATTTTAGTGTCTGTTCAGCGACACGACAAATTTTCGCAGCGCCGCCGCGCCGTTGCCGTTGTCGATTTGGCGCGCAAAATGTTGTCAGTGAAAAAAGGTTTTCACGTCGTTCTAAACAAATTTACAGCCGCTACCGTATCTGTACATTTTGACGTGTCGCTTTCGTACACGTGATTAGACACTGGGCTGACAGTAAGTTTGTACTGCCTGGCAGAGGCGTAGTAGAAGTATAAAGGTAATAGTTAAAAAAAAAGATTAATCATGATAAATAAATTTAATTACAGAAACAGCTTTTTTATTGCTTTGCAGCAAAAAATATCCGTCTCGCTGGTTACTGCAATATGTTGATAGCGTTTATACATACATGACGTGAATGCAAAATATTATTTTCCACGTGTATGAAATATAACGTGTACAAATTTGCGTTTCTTCATGTTACAGTGTTGTTTGAAACTCGGACTTCGGCGTACAAGTACATTAGTATTGCCATTAGGTACAAGTAATATACGAAATCACTAGGTTATAATCACGGCCAATTTTTAGTTGTTAATTGAACTGTTTACTTTACCTATTAGAGCTTACTTTAACCACTTATGGTTAGCGCAAAATCATTTGTATGCAATGGCACCTATGTATTTGCCACGTTTATTATTACCTGGGAGCTATTAGAATACTACGATGTTGCGGCAATTGTAATAACTACATATATTTTTCGTTTGCAGTACGGGTTAGTAGACGAATATCGATTATGCAATCATACAGGTAGTACGTAAATATATTCCAAGGTTACTAAACTGCCTGTTACAATTGTGTTCTCAGAATTAGTGCGCATAGGTAATTGTTTGTAGATTTATGGACCCACTAGCAATTAGGTATATTATGGTATATATGGTAACCAGCCCTCGCTTCGTTTCGATAAGCCTTTTACTCGTATACGTTACTAATATGAGGAATTATTTAAGTTAGGCCATAAAGTTATCAATAGTTAAATGGCTTTTGCATAAACTGAACAAGTTTGCATAAAGTATTTTAATAATATGTATACTGTAAAAGTTACAAACCCATTACAAATTGGAAATTCTCGTATGTACAAATCACTAGCAACTCGCTATTGTGTCCAGAATATAGTAAAATTTAGAAATCGTATTCTCATCATGATGTTTAATTACCACATTAAAGTATTATCCATTGTTATCGGCGGTTCAAGTTTACGTCACACTTTCTTTATGCATCGTCGCCAGGGGAAACAGAAGGGGACTCATTTCTCGAGATATGTTTTAAGCGAGTAAGTATTTCACGTGACACTCCTTCCGACATAGAGGAAGGTCGTCATTAAACTCTGATTGCATTACACACACCAAAATATTCTGTATCCAACGCAATTAATGTTTTTTAATAAATATCTACCATTATAATTACAACCCATAATGAACTGATTCGGCTATATTTAAAAGCTTTTAAAAAAGGATACTACTAGCAAACTGTATAATTCATAGCAATTATTGTTGCACATTTATCAAAGATTTACAGAAATAGACTTTGTTACCAGGAAAAAAGAAACTCATACTTGAATTACAGCGCTGGTTCCAAAAGAAACCTGTTTTACAACCTCAAGGTATAATAAGTTCCTGTTTCGCAAGGTAACGATAAATAGTCGAAGATGGACACTCAGAACACCTGATGTGACAAGTTATTATTATTGTATGGACGCATTTAATGTCGATTTTTGTAATGTAATAATAAAAGAACATATATTATAAGTAAAAGTCAATAAATTAAAAATTCAGGTACTACCAAATGCTTACTGATATTTATATTATTTTTTTCTTATTGTATATAGCTATACCGGTAGGAAACGCATTTCACATTTCACTAATTTTGCCCATGGTATAACTATATAATATGATACCGATATTACCTGTATTATTTCGTCCTTTGCAAAAGTTGATTCACGCATAGACTAGTGGTTTAAATTGAAACTGTGTCTATAAATATTTGAATAGCTATCAAATAGTACCTAATATTTAACGGTTAAAGAGACTAAATAAAATGCTACAAAATATGGGCTAAAATACGAAATAACATATTAGTTTAAATTAAATATAGGGGTATAAGAGACCCCATCCATGTTGGCTGTGTTGATTCGCCTCTCCATTCACTGGGTTCTCTACCTCTTATATAATCTGGACGAAACCTGAGCATATTAATTCACTAGATTTTTCCGAATACCTACTTACAACTCTTCATCTAAAATCAACAAAGTGACATTTTTATTATGCTTTTCGGTCGCAATGTCGGATAGCCAGTAAATGTGGGCCTTTAGCTTCTATTTTAATGACGGTAATTATTAGCTATGTTTGTTTTTTTACTTATATCAACACAAACAATTGAAGACATGAGGCTATGTTTATTCCCTACTAATCATGATTAATAGATATTTGCAGTTCCGTGATTAATTACAGTCACGAGTTTTCACCGTCAAGTGACGCTATATGAGGTGAATGGAAAACCTCCTAGTGACAAGCGATAAAATGTAAATAGATCTACATTACTACAGGTTATAAATTAACGACACATTACGTGTGTTTTCTTACATATGTATGTATATTAAACAAGCAATTTCACTAAAGTGGAATAAATTTTGTTTCTTTACTACTTGGTAACAATATTTATTAATTTTAACTTGACGGATACATTGTATTGGGAAAAATTTTAAGGCTACGAAGTTTTATCATTTCGTACTCAAGTTGCTTTTACATTATCTCAATTGGAATAGTCATTTACTTACTTATTTTTTGCTATATACTGTATCCTATCTAATTTAAGTGCACCTATCTATTGTTTTTTATCACGTATGTCAGTAAAAAAATTGAATAAATTTGCGTAATTTAGTTCAAAGGCTTTCGAAGCGTCTAAAGTAAATTATCAATAACAATGAAGAACGTATGACGTAGATATTTGAAATATTAAATTATCTCTTAAGTATAAATAATAAATGTATCTATGTAGATATAAAATTTCTTGTAGATCCTCGACGTTAGCTTATAAAGCTACTCGAGTCTATCTTAAGGACAGGACTTGAAGGGTACTGTTATCTTATATCTTATACTAATATATAAAGCTGAAGAGTTTGGTTGTTTGTTTGTTTGTTTGATTGTTTGAACGGGCTAATCTCAGGAACTACTGGACCGATTTGAAAAAATCTTTTAGT
>DWJN01000443.1:0-24208 GCA_018248895.1 Carystus phorcus
CTCTAAAAGATCTAAATAAAAGTCCGCGATAGCATATGTCTAGCTTTTAAGGTTAACACGCTATAACCATTTTTATGATTATAAGAATAGTTCTTAAATAATTTATTTATATTAGTATTAAATTTTTAGTCAAAAAAGATGTTTTAGCATAAATTTCATTTTTATAGTTTTTGTAGTTTATAACATAAAATACAAGTATAAAATTGGATAAAAAATAAACGAGTGAAATATCTGCTGAAAAAAGTCTTGATCTAAAATTTTCGAAACCGTATGGGAAATACTAAGTGATTTTTTTTCATAATTTATCTGCAAAGTAATTTTGCATAGTTTTCAGTTAGAGGGCCATACAGATATATAATTTTACAAACAGTAATATGTGTAACGCGTGAAGGAATATCGCGAATGGGAATTTATCGTACATTAAGTGATTATCATCAGAATTACCCAAACTGCGTAACGAATCATACTAATTTTAACGTCAAATAATGTCCGGGCTTGTACCTAAAGTGTAGTAATCCCGCAAAGGTACAGACTGCGATCGCAGAAAACGGGCCGCGCGCGGGCGATTAACACGTATTTAAATTTGGAACGCGGAATTTTCCCGCCAGTGAATATTTAAAAACTTAAAAGCGTCTCGCCGGGATGTCAATGTGTTTTTTTTTCTGGTTTTAAATATAGACTACAAATGTAAATTAACCTAACATTATATTTAGGATAATTTCGGTGTTATAGTGTGGTTTTTGTGTTTACTATTTTAGTGATTGTTTATTATAATTATAATTTTAAATGAAGTGGTTTTTATTACGGACTCGAATTATGAATGAAAATAATACAAACGGTAGGTAAATTTGTGTTAAGAGTTGAACGTACTCATTATATTAAGACTGTTAGACGAGTTACGTATGATAATTAATTGTTTCTGACAGTTATGGATGCAATTTTAATGTATGGCGAGTGATCTAATTTTTTTGCGTTGTGAATTTTTTGTTTCGCATAGTTTTATTTATATACTCTGTCGGATAACAGTATTCAATGAGTCGCTGTATTGAAATTGTTTTGTAAAACGTGATAGATTTTTGTTTTTAATTTGGTTGTTGGTTTATTTTTTTTTATTGGATGTCTTTAAGTCTTTAAGTGTTTGTTACGTGTTTATACGCGTTACTAAATAAGACAACATTGCTACTTAACATGAGGTGGGATTATAGTCATAAATCTTATGTGAAAAAAATGGGTGTTTACTAGATTAGACTTAGTTAAAAAGACATTAAATATGTAGTCTATACAAATAAATAAAATTAGAGTGTCCGTTGTAATATTAAAATACTTTTTATTAAACGTGTCATGGTATACACGGTACATATCCTAAAATAACATTTGTTACAATGTTTGTCTGTCTGTTTGTTTGTTTCGGTTAATTTTTGGAACGGCTGGACCGATTTTGACCGGACTTTTACTGGCAGATAGCTGATGTAATAAGGACTGATGTACGCCATTTTTAATTTAGAATTTTAAGTTAAAACAATGAACAGTTTATGCGGTCGAAGTTGCGTGCACAGCTAGTAATAAATATAACAATGGATACGTTTGTATAAACTCAATATTGTTTTTTTTATGATACATTCTTGCCAATTCAAATTTACGAAACTAACATTTTATTGAATTGAATGCCAGCTTCCTGGTCGCGACCGGGGTTCAAACGCCGATAGATAAGATAACAATAAGTTAATTATAACATTTACGGCCGGTTTCTGAAAGGCTGATTAACGAAAAAATTAAGAAATTCACTGTCAAATTTATTGTCAAACGTCAATTGGGTTGTAGAAAGCATGATTATTCAGAAATTATTCGCTAATCAACGTTTAAAAAATTCGAATTGACTTCATAGAACTTTCACGTTAGCATGCGTGCTTCCATGAACGAAATTTCGACAAGCCTGTCAGAAACTGGCGGTAAATATATTGTTAATAAAATCAGTTACTGGTCTAGTAATCGGTAGCTGATCTGAAATACCTAATGTCGCGATAGACAAAACCTATCTAATCATCGGCTTTATAAAAATAACACATGCTAATAACACATGGTATGTTTGTAGAAGATATCGATGACTCAGCTGCCGTCGCTGGATATCGAGGTGCTGTGCGGCCCCGAGAGTCCGCCGATGCCCGCCGTTATAACGACCGCCGATGCCGCCATATCCACCACCACGAGCAGTGGTCAGTATATGTAACTAACTGTAACTGTAGACTCGGCCACGCGTTGCCCTAACTAAGGTTTACATTCGCAATTTAACACACTAATTACCTTACACCGCCATCTGTTAGACTCTTATGGAACTAATCCTTTGTAAGATATTAAACAAATAATTTGCAATAAAATAATATTGCGACTATAAATTGGGATGTAAGCTATGCTATGTCTTAAGTTGGATCAAACTGCACACGGTGTGCATAATTTGATTAAAATCGCTTAAGTAGTTTAGGAGTCCATTGCGGGTTCATAATTTTTTGCTGGCTGTATCGATTTGGATGATTCTTTTTTATTCGAAAGTAGGTGCTTGTGATGTGTCCCGCGTCAATGCTGCCTTCTGTGACGTCACACGCAAGTAAGATAGAAAATAAAGCCATAGTCGGCGGATGACAGTTCCTTGCGTGTGACGTCATCGTAGACCCGACGCAATCCGGACCGTTTAGTGTCACGTGACCGACGTCTAAGAAAGTATATTTTTAATTTTGGATTTTTGGATAAACTAATAGTTATTTGCAAGTTATTTAACTGCAGAACGTTTTTATATTTCATAATGTATAGAACTGTCTATAACAAACACTTTATTTTTAATATCGTCCAATACCCAATTTTATCCTTTCATCAGCGGTCCTAAACAAAGTTCATATTACGTCTTTAAAGAACGCAGTGATCCAGTATATTTGCAAGCTCATTGCACCATGTACGTTGCAAAAGGGATTGAGAAACTGAATCGTGGAAAATAGGCATAAATTCAATCAATGTTCATAGAACAGGTTTACACAGGTGTGTAAGTCAGCCAGAAGTCGAACTGTATATTCGGTCTATTATACAGTCGATCTATCGTAAATCCTTGGGACATGTGTCAAATATTTCGAATTGAAAGGTATGACCAACTGATTGATTAAGCATTTGTTAGGCATATTCTTCTGCTAATGACTACGTAGTTGTCATGGTCTCCAGGTGTGAGGAGATGATACCTGAAGGCGGTCTGCAGCGCTGGCTCGTTCAGCGGCGGCTGCTTCGCGGCCTGCTGCAGCAGCACGGCGCCACGCGGCCAAAGCACCGCTTCGTTCAGCTGCCAGCGCTCGCACCAGCCGTTGCAGGCATTTCTGGACGCGGTGGGCCTGGGGGATACACATTATTATTAATTCAAATACTTTTACTTACTACTACTTTAGGTACTAGTTACCGTTTAACACTCAGACCTGATAGTAAGTAGTAGTGAGGTCTAAAATATTGAGAGTACAAACTTAATTAAAGCACTGTTATTTACTTTCTTCTTGAAGACTTTCACGTCCTATCCATAGTTCTTTCTTAGCTTTATTTTGCAAACATTGGTAACTACGGACAGTCTCTTTCTCTTTAGTCAAGTTATCTAAGGCCATATTTTCTTTAAATTGTTTACTCTATATAAGGATGTAGTTAGTATGTTATGATCAATTTTAAAATAGTTTTGATGAAATTTGCACTTACATTGGGTGGAGTATCACGAAGAGATCGGGTGTAGCAGGCGAGGGCGGTGCGTCGGCGTTGAGCAAGATGGGCCAATACACGTTGTTGGTGCAGCGCGGCGAGACGACGGCGTTCAGCCACTCCCTCCTCTTCCAAAGACTGGAAACATTAAGAAGAAACGTTTAGAAAACAAAAGAATATAAATAAAGCACAAATAGATTACAAGAACTGAGAGGAAGGAAGGTGAAAGAATTGAGATAAAACAAAGAAAGAAAAGGGAAGAAAAAATTACGGTACAAAGAAGTCGTGAATTGTAACTGTTTCATTGTTTGGCTCAAATCTTCTCCAGCAATATGAGAGATAATAGCTAGCACTGTAGCTAAGTAGCTAGAAGGAATTTGCACATTTAGCCCACCTTTGAGAAGAATAAGAAATATGTGGGGTATATCTTTTATTCGTGCAGATGAAAATTATCTTTTAATACATAATGCAATAATTATGAAAAATTAAAATAGCTTGTAGGTTTCAAAGTCCCTTAAGCGCTTCACTAAGCTTGAAATTCCCAATTTCAGTCCAAAGTATTGAATGTAGGAAGGTTAGATTATTTTCATTATTACCTGTACATTAGCTTGGAACTTGGCGGTCATGCGTTGTCGGAAGGTTTGCGCGGCTGCGGGGTCAGACGCCATCATCTGTTGGTAGCGGTCCTCCAACTCCGACCATTCGCGCATCACCTTCGTAATCTGAATAATTTAGTACATGCATACAGGCAGTTCTCTCGTCTAAATCTAATTTCGGTGTTACAAGTTGTTGATAAAAAACTGTATCGTTGAGTATCGTATATTTGTAATCAGATAAAAAAGGAATTCCTAAAGTTAAGTTGATCAAAAGTTGGCAATTAAAAAATTAAGGTAATACATAATAGTTTAGTAGTGTAATTTGTACACGTTGTTAAGATATTTTTACGAAATTGTTAGATTTACTGAGTTAGTCTTATAAATTAAAAGGAATTTTTGATGTTATTTCGTTGTTAATGGCATTTTTTTCAAGTTATCGGACTACAATGAAAAAGTTTATGATGTGAAACTCACCTTTTCACGATGGGTTTCTTCAAGACGTTGTTGGGCATCCTTATAGCTCTGGTGCTCAGTGCGAGGGTCGAAATGAGAGAAATATGGGTCGGACGTAGCTGTTGAAACCTGTAGAAAGAGTGTGATACTTGTAGTTTTCACATTATCTTACGGAAAAATGACAATGTTACGTAAAATACTGACAAAGAGAACGATAAGTAGTCACCACCGATGGCACCAAAAGCGTCATAATATATTAAAACTAAACTGTCAAAGAACATGCATCTTCTGTTTTCTCATTTGTAACTTTATTACTGTATAGACTTACAGTTGTAGTGGTAGTGCTGGTGGTGGTGGAGGTAGTAGTCGATGGTGATGAGGAAGTTTCAGGGCGAGGCCAGCCGTTATCATCTCCGTCAGTATAGTCGTCGTCTTCAGCATCATCATCGCCTGAGAGATCAGCATCCTCGTCCGCGTCCATATCTGGAATTTGTAATGCTTAATAAACTTATTTATTAACTGAGCATTGTAAATATAATTTTTTAAATTAAAAAATCCTCAGACATTAACTTTTCAATATTTATTGCGAGGAGTATGAAAGTATATCATGCATACAAAATTTATTAGCGTTGATCTTTTCGTTTCCAGTCAAAGTAATTAATTATACTAATATATCATAACTCTCTTTATATTTTTAATTTTTGTACATATTTTTTTCAAAAGCACAATTATTACCACATTTTCATTTCTTACGTTTTACTTACCATCATCAGCATCGTCGTCATCGTCGTCGTCGCTCAGGTTAAGAGTATCATCATCATCATCAGTAAGGGCGTCTTCATCATCGAGGAGTTCATCGTCACGCTCGTCCATTGCAGCGGAAGCAGCCAGCATCTCTTCACCGCCGGGACTTACTGGCACGCCAACGTCCATTGGTTTATGCATTTTTACATTTTCTGTAATTTTAATATTATTTAACATTATTTTGACAACTGAGAAACAGACTTCCCATTTGTCCCCTCTACTCAGCTTTCAAAAGGAACAGTCGCCACAAATTGTCACCCCGGGTGACAACTGGGAAAACAATTCCCAGTTGTCACCCCGGGGGACAGTGCTAGAGGAGACTGCTGGGAATAATTAAAATAATTTAGTTATTTTTTTTCTTTAACACGCTTTAAATATTTACAGAGCGATTGCTACTTGTTCACGTTAAAAATGCTTTTATTAATACTATCTGCATCATTTACAATTAAACTTACCCTTAAAATGCTTAGGACAGCAGACAAATTCGACTCCCGAGAATAGGCTGATTCCGCAAGGAAGGAGCATAGCAAAGGTTCTTAAGCGAAGTCCTCGTTGGGCGCAGGCACGACCGGCAGTGGCGTTCCATCTCGCAAATTGCCAGCAGCGGCTTTGATTGTGGATGTGGTCGAACAAGCAGCTCTCGGGGACCAACAGTGCGTCCGATTGGAATGGACCTTCTGTCACCAAAAGTCATTGTAGTAAATGTGAACTATCTAAAAATCACTAATGTTAATCAGTATTGAATACGTACCAAGACAACGGAAAGGTTTGACCCATCGAGTGACCTTGCATTTAGCCGCATTTCCCGAACCAAGCTTGCACCAGTTGCTGACCTTCACGTAATGGGAAGCTTCAACGATGTTGGTAATATCGTGGCTAGGGAATACCTGAAAACAAAAGTAAGTATAACGTCTTAAATAAAGTTTATATTGTTTTATTGATCTACAAACAGTCATGTTTGAGTCATCAATTGAAATACACTCTATTCGATAGAAAATAAATGTAAAAAATAAGACCTTTATAATTTTTAGGATAAAGAAAAATATATAGTACAATAAGTGAGATCGATAGTTATGGCCTTAAAACACTTTTTACGCTGGAAATTATAGTTTTAATCAGAAAGATGAGGAATTTTAAATAGGATGAATCCAAAAAATCCAAAATCGCTTATATAAAGGCGGAAGTCGAAGAGATCAAATTAGTCTTACCTTTTTGCAGTAGTCCAGAATTTCCATCTTATCCTTAAGGCAGTTGTGGGGCTTGGTGGTCAAATCGGGGGTCCATCTTCCTGCAGCTGACATATATTGTGGGTGGTAGGATGATCCAGTTTCGCATAGTACAGCCACCTGTGGTTCCGCTCCATTAGTTGCCTGTAAAAATATAAAAACATGAGTTATGTCAATCATAATTTTTGTAATCTTTTCTTGCAATAAAAATATCTATTTGTCCATAGCCAAAAACCCCTAGGGGTCCCAATTTTGAATCACAATAAGTTGTTTAAATAGCATAATACCTATTATGAGTTCTGTGCTATCCTTAGTTCTGTATTATCTCATAGAAAATGAACGTAATCGTAAGATATCTATATATCAGTAAAACGCTAGCGATGACTGACTGACAAACAGCGAAAACAATTGTATTTGGAAGTGTCACGTGTGAAAACTTTTCACACTGGTCTCTTTTTATAGTGTGAGGAAACACAGCAAGAAAGTATCTTTGAAAATGCATTCCCTGAAGCAGTCTATCTCAAAGTGAGCGATAACACCTGGAGGCTTTCAAAGGCAGGGTCTAGAGCAGTTTTTCTCGCAGTGGGTGATGGCACCATCGCCTCTTATCATTGAATGCAAAAAGAGTAGAAAAGTGTAGAAATCTGTTCACATTAAATCGCTTCCTCGTGATAATTATTTCACGTTCTTAAGAAGTAAAAGTCTATAATACGATAATATAATTAATACAAAAGTAGATGTGAAAGCTAGATGTAATAACGTAGATAAATGTTGTCCAGCCGAAATGTCTAGACTGAGATTAAAGAACCTGGCGAGACGGTCGCCGAGAGCACAATTATTATAATTGGCAAATTATGTTTTGGTATGAACAAAAAGGTAAGTAGCCGTAGGTTCTAATACGATTATAATGACAAAGTTCTTTAACTGTCCTCCAAGTTATAAAAGTGAAGATACTTAATTTGTAACTATCCTATTTACGTTTATTTTTTGAGTAATTTCGCTAGATTTTACCAAGTAACAATTTGTATTTTGTTAATAAATGTGTAGTATGTAGTAATATATTTCTTGCATAATATTTATTCTTGATAGAGATATAGATTACATTTTAATAAAGTCATTAATTGAAGGTGCCTCCATAAATTTTGGGTCAAAGAGAATTTTCCTTTGTTTTTGTTGAACCCTGATGGATAATGGACGAAGCTATGACGAACGGCTTCATCTGTTAGAAATCCTTGTACTCTGTATTCACTCAATCCCAACACGATCGATAGTAATATATGGTGATACGGATTTTTACACGCTTAGCTGTCTACCACCATTATTATACTTGACTGTGAAATCTCGCAGTGTTGCAGTCACAAATAATGCGATGTTTTTGTCCGGCAACTCAATGGTGATACCTTTTATGTTAGTGATGTCATTAGGCGAGAAAGATCTCTTATCAGATGGCTTGTCTCGTTTATCGATAACATAAAAAAAATATACGCTCTGAAAAATAAAACTGATGTATGGCTGCAGTGTTTGCAAAGTTCATTGCACCCGATACTTAATCGCTTTTCCATTAGGTCCATTAGTAAACAGTACACAAGCGTTTTATTTAAAATCGATATCTACATTGTTGAACTCTATGTGACCTCGAACAAAATGTTAGTGATACCGACACGAACAAAGAATTTTAAAACTGCGTTATGTATTTTTGAAAACATGGTTTAGTATGAAATTTTTAATAGCCCGCAATGAACACTATTAAGATCAGAAAATAAAATATCAAACCCTTTAGTAGGGTCACATTTCTTTAATGTCAAACGACTGACCAACCTAAGTGCTGGAATTTTTTATCTCGTCTGAAATTCCCAACATGGCTTAACTGTTTATTATCTAACGCAACAGGGATAAAGGTTTAATGTTGCGTCGAAATGACGGAAGCGCTTAAGAAATGTTACAATATCGGATCTATTGACTTCATATTTCCATTCGACTATTGACCGAGTCCGCAGTAGCTTATCTTATTTGATCACTTAAAATTGACACAAATCGGGCCATTTATGTTACTGTTATTGTAAAATTTACATTTACTTTTATATCATCTCTACAGTCGAATTATTACCAATTACAGATTATTTACCAATATATTAAACTCTATTAACCTCTACCGATACAACCGAACATATTTCAATGCTATGCTTCAAAAGTTTTAAACAATGAACTCGTGAAAAAAGGGCAGAAAATAAAATTCTAAATTTTCAAATGTAGAATTCCACAATCCGAATCAAAATTTTGTTTTTATAGGCTGTCGAGCGGTGAAGCCTGTGAATGTTTTCAACACGTTCTAAACTCCGTGTTATGACGAAAGGCGTGCCTCTGGGACGTGTCGTTTGAAAATAAAGGATGATAAATTGTGTGTTTGTGTGTGACAGCGGTCGGCAATCCACCCTCGTATAAATAGGGTTAGCTAACGGAAATTTGGAAACAAAACAGAACCGATTCGATGTTGTAAAAAGTTAACTTTATGCTTTCGGTGTTACGATGTAAAATAATATACCGTATTATTAAAACGTTATATGTATTTGGGGTGTCGGGAGATTTTACCCATCCTTGTATCCGAAGTCAACATTAAGTGGATTACTTTGTTCATGCTCTCTGCTCTGTTTCCCAAAGGCACTAGGTTATGAACCACGACGGCGTGGATGCATGTAGAAATTTAGCTCCACATATACCGCATAAAATCATTCGTCAAATATTTTTACGCAGTTTTTAATTGTTGTGCCACAAAGACACACATGAGAAGTCCACATATATTTGGGCTAACGACTCCTCGATGATTTTTGGGATTACTGTTAATAATAAATATCTGTTAACGTTTTCTGGGATTGTGGATGTGAAAAGATGATTATGTTGTTTCAGATGTGGGTTAAGATATTTAGTTCTTGAAGGGATTTCTAGTAACGTTCCAGTAGATTGAAACAATAATTTAATTTTACCAGCTTTCAACATTTCACAACTCGTTTTATCGATCTTTAAAAATAATGTCAAAGAATTTTTCATCAACGATCCTGAACTTGACTTCGCCCGAACGCCTTCAAACGCTTAACTATATAACCTTATAAAAATAACTGGAGCACGGCGTTCGTTTCCACACCCCGCATATTTCTTTGATTAAATTCCGTACGCCTGTCCGGACATTTAAGAATCCTATTGATTTCAGTAACTTAACCCATTTAAGACATTGTGATCATTCACTAAATGTACTAATAATGTACTTGAATTATTAAAACAACTGTGAATTTTCTTTCATTTAAATATTTACTAGAGGAAATAAGATCCCGATTTTGTGGATCTCGGTTTTTTTTCAGTATAAAATACATCAGGATTAAATTTGAGAAATCCTTGGGTGTTGTGGGTTATGAAATTAATGTTTTTTGTCTACAAGCTGGGTGTATTTGGAGATACCGAAATTATCTATTATATTATAACCAATTGTAATATCATACAACCACGTTGCTCTTCTTAGTTTGTTCAGAAGCAATAATCAAAAAGCATTACTATCTTTCATCTTTATATTTAGGTAAATTTAACGTACAAAGTTCGTGAGCGGATACAGATCATTTTAATTGAAAACTAAAAAATATTTTCATCTTGACTCTTGTCTTTGATAAACATTTAAATAACGAAGATAAATTAAAAGCTATGATGTCTGAAGAAGAAGATGAGCTACTATGAGGTAGTAAACAATCAAATATTATAGAAGAGTATTTGGAATTTCATTTTTCCTGGCGTTCAGCAGCGGGGTCTCGTGTAAATCGTTTTACGAAGTCAGAGTTGGTCTTGTTGACTCATCCAACAGGCTGTACAAGTTGCCAACTCGCTTCGACTTGCTACTTCACAGTTAATTACCGACTTTTCGTTCCGCTGTTACTGCTTTTTATCTCCTTTTCGGTTAATTAACTAAGAGTACTCTTGTTTAAACTACAAACTTGCCTTTTTGTGTAGACTTCTTTTGCTTCCTTTAGATTTGTTATTTTGTTCAGTAACTCCCTGCTAATATTTGACTATATTTATTGCTTTTCTAGCCAGTATGAATAGAGTTTTTAAAGGGATTGGATTTTGCACTTTACTTTCTCTTGTATTCGAAACAGCTATGTTGGGTAATTTTAATCTATATTTATTATTTTTATTCATATTGATTAATTCTATTTTAACTCCAAAAATAATATTTCATTTGTTTAGAGAAATAAAGTAGGCTACTACAAATTGGCAAACTATACAAATTTAATAATATTTATGATCAAAACGTCTCGAGCTATTATCTAACAAAGAAAGGTTTAATTTTGACTACAAGTAATAATGACAAATGTAATAAAATATCCAAAAATTTAATGTGCAAAATTACAAACATTTTACATGAGGTAATGCCAAACCTTCATCAAATAGCTTGTGCGGCTGGAAGTCAGACGAAGGTAATTCAATAAACCGACCTTTCAACACCTGTCGGTTTGACGTTATACGATGATAAGGGATTAGGTATTACATATTTTCGTAATGGGTAAAGACCAGCTCTGGATAAGCTGTTTGTCAGGTTCAATTCATATTTGATGAAGTAGTAAAAAGAACAAGAGCTAACACATCTGTCTTTTAAAGAACATGTTAAGCAATAGAAAGCTGCTTATACCGAATAACAATATTATCATTATCATTCAAACTTAAACTCAAACGGCCTTATTACAAAACGTGCACTAGCAAAGTACTGGTTTAAACTTTTATTAGACCAAGTAAAATAAACCTTGGCTTAAAGTATAGTATGAAATATATACCTATACCTGATAATCGTGGTTTAGGCCTTATTTTGTAATAAGGCGGAAATAATTTATTACTTGTAGGCATAATATTATTTCTGGTATTATCTTTAGCTACCACTCTAGCACACTCTCTCTCTACCACAGTCTTGCTTGAGTTAGCCGCCAAACAACTTGTGTTCCTAAAAGTCTGTGTATTTTTTTGGTTTTAGTGCTAAAAAGTGCTGTTTATTTTTTTATAATAAAATAATTGTAGTTTTCAAAAGTTGTCGTTTTTTTAAATGATTTACTTGATTTTTTATAAGAATACAATATTTGAGTCACCAATAAACCGTTCAGGAATCCATATGAACAACGACGATCAATGAATTGAAAGGCAATTAAATTTTGAGAAGTTTATCGTAGAAACATACGATATTTTAACTATCTTTTTATCTTTGTTTATGATACATGTTGGAGAGGGGGAACTCCCTAACAAAACCTCATATTTTGTAGGACAAATATTTTTTTTTTCTCGTTATTTAGATAATAAATTATCTCGATAATTAACATAGAAAAATTCTGTTAGTAATAAATTTTAAAATTCGTCATATTATTATTTTATCCTTGCTCCCTTATAAAGCTACCACTTACCATACTGTAAGGAAAAAGTTGGGCGTCTAGTCAAAAGGAAGCTACTCATGAAAAATCAGCTCGTTAGTAATAAATGAATAGTATACAAGGGATCCTGTACTATTATTATAATGCAGGAAGCAGTGAATAGAACAAGTTCTGCTTTACAAACGATTGTTTGCGTGTCGGTTACAACTCGAACAGTCCGAAGCAACGCTCTTGACTGCATAACTTCGCTTGTTAGTGATTGACAGACAAGTTCCGTTTTGATTCTATATATTTGAATTTAACAATCTTGTTGTAACTTTCCATTTTATACAAATAATGGGGTCGACTGATTCCCAATTATATACCCAGCTGATATTTTAAAGTCTCATGATTTCTGATATTCTCTAGTGAATATATTTTTGGGATAGAAAACATGTTTTTCAATGGACAAAATGGCTTTAGCAATTGTAATTTAGATCTAATGTAGTCGTTTTTAATACCTAACAGAAATTAGTATTAAGTTGATATTAGTCTACTTTGTGAGAATCCTCATGCAAAATGAGTAATATACTCTTAGACATGCCTAGCACCTCCCTCCCAAAAGGAAACATGCAGTTACAATAAATAAAAGTATATATATGTATATATAAACATATATACCATCACGAAACAGAGTTTCATCAAGGTAAGTTAACTCTACGAGAGTTAGTTGCAATTTAACTGGCTTATAATGAAATTCCGCAAAGTAACGCTTGGTACTACTAAATAAACTCTAATTACACTAAAATAAATAATTCCACCCCCAGCCGAAATGGCTGAAGCTCCAAATGCCTTTCCTAGAGATGTAAAATACGAGAAACAGTAAGCTAATAATACCGTAAGCTTATAATTTATGATGCAGTTAAAATAAATAGATGTAATTTTTTTTTATTTCATCTTTAAAATAGTGCTGAACAATCATAACTCTCTCTGCTTTTTCAATTTTGTACGTCTTTTAGAGAACAAAACTAACTACATAACTTTTTTTAGACTTAGTGTAAGTGCATAATTATTGAAGCAATATTAATAAGATACTTGTCACTCGTTTATACCGCGATAGTATACTGTACCTCGTTAGTCCTCTCATACAATTCACACTTGAAATGATCATTTGAGTTGGTGTTTGCACAAAACTAACATTAAAGTGAATGTAGAAACAAGTTTACGGTATTATAATTGTACCAAGAGTTACAATTAAGAGTATATTATAAAAAAAATACGTTGTCATAGGCCGCGCTTCTGACAAGGTACTATATCTACTCATTGAAAGGAAAAAAAACTGTCCAATGTTCTGTCCAAAATTTTTTTGCGAATATGTTTCTTTTCTTTGAGAAAAAACTGTAATTTTGGATTTTTTAGGTTTTCCTTTATTAAGAGAAGATTCCCTTTATATTTTTTTTACTTTTTTTATTTTTTTTTTATAATGTCTATTTTTCAATGTTATTAACCTGGATGCATAAAATTCATAGTTTAATAATTTACAATTTAAGAACCTATCTTAAATTCAACACCAAAGTGTCCGTTAAGTCGTGACGTATACTAAAATTGAAATACGTTGAAACTGCCACTCCGCTACTTCGTAGCACTAAGCTCTAATAAATTTCGAAATTTCCTCTTCTCCCGGTAAAGTATTACGGAACGTAGCGTCCTGTCGTGACGTTAATATGTTTCAAATAGACCCCTGTCTATAATATAGCGCTCTTTTGAAGTATAAATTTATTTCAGCGTTATTTTAACATATCAAATGTTTATCTGTATGTAATAAAACTGTAACTGATCGCTGTCTGTACAATGCAAATATATTTAAAAATTCATCATGGGACCTTTATTTATGCAAAAGAACTTAAAGTAATGTTTTTTTTTATTTTGTCTGTTTGTGTGTATGTTTGTGCAGGCTTATCTCAGAAACAACTTATCCGATTTTATTGTAGTTTTCAGGATTATATTGTGATGGGCTTTACTTAACATTTCGTGTTTTTTCTATTTAAATCGGTTAAAAAACAAAAAAGTTATGTCAATAATTAATTAACTGTTAGGTGAAACGTAGTTGGCTAGTTAAAATCCAATCATAATCGAATCATTTTATTGGAAGTTGGTTTTCACTTTTCAAAAGTCGAACTACGGTATCGCTTCAGGAAGCCCTACAATGAGTGGTCTTGGAAGAACAAAATTAATATTAAAGATTTTCAATATATTTCTATCACTACATATTTCTTTTTTGTAAGCATGTTTTGTCCATTTTATGATTTTTGATATATGTACTTCTTTATATTTACTATGATGAATATTCAATTAAACTTATACGGATTATAAATTCGATAAAACTTCTTCACTAGTATTGAATTATGCACCCTTCCGCGTAAGGTATTGCAGGAAACGACGTCTAAGTGCAAAGTCCGGTACTTTACAGAAACTTCTGTTGAATTCGAACAAGGAAATGTAATATTGTCCCTACTTTTAGGGGGACAATCTCATGTTAAATTTTGTACTTGTCATATATGTATAGCTTATATTCGACAAGATATATTTTAAAAAGAAAACTTACTACATACTAAAACGACTTTTATGTTTTAACATCTTTGGCGTTGATGTTATTTATATATATGCATTAATGTAGATTTATATATTTTTTTGGGCCGTAAGCAGGCAAATGAACAGACGGGTCACCTGATGGTAAGTGATCATCGTCGCCCGTGGACATTACCAACACCAGGGATGTCATCAACACGTTGTAGGCCAAAAAGGACGCGATGGACTCGCTTCTTGAAGAACCCCATGTCATAGCACGCGTTGTGGGAACACTGTCTTATATATGTACTAGCTGTACGCTATCTCGCAGCATATAAAAACATTTTATTTCTATTGAATTGAAATGTGAATCACTTCACTTCTTGGCCACCTTCTATTAAATAGCAAACCTGGTCATTGCTGTTCTATTCTGTCGAAGCTATCAACCTTGTCATTTTACCCCTAGCTCGCTTACAGGACTTACTTATTATAAAGACAGGATGGTTTGCTTACTTGCAAATAGTAACGAATTACAAATTAATTTGATTTTTTATTAATATCGTTGTTGAACTGAAAAAAGTGACCAAGTTTTAATTGGATAACGTTATTGACCTGCTTATATTGACCTAATTAAACACGAGGGACGAGTTACAGCATCACTGCAATGCGTATTTATCTTCTATTACTTAACCTCCGTTATAAATGAAAATATTAACTAGCAGTATTAACTACTAACATATTGCAGTGAAAGTTTTCATGACATGTATAGAAAATGTAAACACGTACTGAATGAAGGTGGAGGAGCGTGGACAATAACTCAAGGTAAGGTCAATGACGTGTAATAAATAGGAAAAGATGATCCTCCACAAGCAGGTGAAGCTAGCTTGTCTCTTGAGCTTGAAAAGATTAAAGATAAAGATTAGGTTAATAGGACATTTATCTCGTATACTTATGTAAGGTTCGTGATTTTATAGTTCGATATTTTGATCTGGTTTTCAGTTTGGGCTTGCAACACTGGAAGAAAAACAATAGAATGTCGGGTGGATGATTGACTGGAGGAGGTTAAAATTGTGATTCTTGGAGAATAGCAAAATTAAGTAATAGTAAATGGAAGTAGTGAATAACCAGGAAAGAGGATAAATATGTATAGATCAGTAGAGACGGTGTTTTATTACACTTATATTCATAAAGAGTATTAACGAAACAAACAGCTTTAAGGCATTTAGATCTAGTACCGATCAGAAATATAAAACAAATCAATTTATATGTTGAAGCATTTGAAATATGAAAGGTTTCAATAACATTCCTGGAATATGAAACATGGGATGCTTTGAAACTATTGATAGTTTGCACGAGGCAAATAAATATATCAAGCAAATGGAAATAGTGAGGATACGAGTACTCGTTCAGTCCCTCGAGACGCGCGAGCTGGCGTGCATATTAATTTTTGAGATGGCTTTGTGTTTACAGTTATATCTTTCAATGAATAAAATATTATGTAAAGAATCCACCAAAATTTAATTTAAAGACCATAAAATTAGATAGAAGAATAGTTTTGAAATTTATAGTTTCATGTTACTATTTTATATTTAAATCTAAACTTCTACTAATCGATACTACTACTTGGATAATGCATTCATAATCAATACAGATTATATTTACACAATATGTACCTTATAATGGACTTACTGTGTCCATTTGCACCAAAAAAGATTTATAAAACGAATGCTCTAAGTTACTGGCAGCAAAACCACAACGTCCACTTTTCATCAATTTAAAAAATATTTAAACACTCTTCGTGCACATTCCGTTGCGTAAGATTAATTTGTTTGATAGAACAGTTAAACAAGGATCGCGATGTTAAATTTGTATTGGTTGATTAATCGGGTAGGGCTCTCGACATCAATATTGTAATTTGCTTGCAAGCTGTAAATCCGTCTTATAATAATAATAAATCGTGTCGTTGGCAAGATCGAGGGCTTAAAATGACGCTCGTTAATCATAGTGTGTTAACGATAGCCGTAAATATGAGGTTTGGGACGCAACATAGATAGTACCTAGCAAAGCGTTAATAAAAGTGTCGAACTAATACTACGTACAAAAGTTAAAGAAATGTAAAATTACTTATATATTAAATCAACTAATTCTGCGAATGTGTTCCTGCTAGATAACTAACAGTTTCTATCAGATCGAATTGTAAAACTGGTCTCGAATCCACTCGAATCTGTACATTTAGTACATAAAAATCATCACCACACTCTGACATTTGGTTGACTATCTGTAATTTTTTAGTTTCTCTTAATGGCTTTGAATTTTAAGTTTCTTCTTGTTACTGACACTATTGATATACCGAATTCAAATATAAATTCTATTTTAAGTATATACTGAGAGCTCTAAAAGGAATATTTAAAAAGCTTTTAAATCGCTTTACAGTGCGAGAGAGCATTAACGTACCATGAATCATAATATTACCGCAGACGCTGTATGATTTTAATATAAATTTTTATGACAATATTTCTGTTAAAGATTTTATCAATGTCTGCTTCAATATGGCTCTACATATATAGCTCTTATATTATAAGAACAACATTCCCCTTCGTTACGAAAGTAAAGGCGACATAACGCTCATTTACATCCAGCATGAAAATGCGAATATAAATAATTAATCTCTTATACTTATTTTACTCGATCCTTAATCGATAGCATTTAGTTGATAGCCCTAATTTCGCGAATCCTTAAGTACTTTGAACAAATTAAGTGGAAGAATCCAGAAAACCTATAATTGTCGAAAAATATAAACTAATAGTTGTAGATAATGTTGAAAGGAAAAGGGCTAGAGGAAGATCACCTACTCAGTGTACGGACATTGTAACTAAAGTATGCAGTACCATCGTGAATCATTCCCTCATACTTTCTAGAAACAGAAACGTCTGGTGGAAGATGGTAGCCTATCATAATTGATCACGACACTCTATCATCAGGAAATTTTAGATCCAAAAATTAAATATATCTCACACACTAAACTGCACACGAGAAAAGGTAACATGGAAGAACGAAATATCAATGAAACTTAAGAAAAAACTTCGTGTAAATAAATATCTAGCCTTAAAGTCTAAAAATTCCTTTATCACCAAGATTATTATAAACAAAACTACTGCTGTAAAAAGGTACAAAGACCTTAATATTGGACTGAGCTTACAGCTATGGTCAGCAGCACAAAACTACGAGTGTTCGATATTGGCTAAGTTGCACGTGTTTGAGGGTAGAACTACGAAACTTTTAGAATTGTAGTTGGAGGAAACAAAAAGAATCTTACACTTTACTGTCTTTATTCTACAAGTTTGCACTTCGTCTTATGAGTTTATATTTCCAACATATTATTTTTAATAATTAATAATTTTCCTTGTGTGTTCAATGCCTTTTAATAATTAGCATTAAAAACATTGAATTCAAATTCAAGCGTCGTCAAATCTAAACAAAAAAACCCCTAAATTTAAGAGGCATTTATAACGGAGCAGTTCCGTTATTCAATGACGTTGAAAAATAGCATGCAGGAAAGCCGACAAAAATAATGTCACAAAATGGAACGCCTTTGATGGAATTTTAAAAACTGCTTCAGTAACCGCTTGACTTAAAATTAAAGCCTATGAAAAGTTCAAAAATAACTTGTAGACAACTAAACAGATAGTTAACGTAATGATGCTCGATCTGCTACTCTGAAGTGCTCTCACAAATTGGCAAGCAAAGTGCAGCGCTCTGCTTCTTTTTGCAACGACAGGGAAATTGTTGCAGTTTATATTGAAAGTATTTTAAGCCTGTAACGATTGTAGATCGAAGCAATTCTATTTTAAACAAGAGGATACGAATTTTCCGTATTAAAAATTTGAAATAAATATAAGTAAACTATATAAGAACGATTTAACAAATATGAAATAAAAACGTAGATAATAAGGTCAAGTAAGTTATATTTAAGTACGGACTTATAAGTTACTTTAATAATAACTGATAAAACTGTCGTTTCAGAAATATTAAAAAAAAACTTATAATCTATAGACAATTCTTAGTACAACTACTGAATGATCAAAAATTTCAATAAATATAAACTGAGGCATAAATAATTAAAATTACTATGTTGGAAAACATCATTCTTTTAACACAAAGAGATATGTATATGTATATGTGATAAATGGATGAATGTACGTATTCCTTTGAAGTAGTCGTGAACTCCGTAATTACTTGTTGGTAACACTGACCCAAATTTGTAATCCAGTATCCCTCGAGTAAATACTGAATATTATCCAATAAATTTAAGGCAAGAGTGAAGTGATCCCAGATTTTGAAATTGAGGAAAAGTAAAAAAGAAAACAGGCATGAATGGAAAACGGCGTGCACCAACTGGCCAGGCTGCTTCCAAAATACAGAGAATTTTAAAGCGCTTACGCACGAATAGTCTTCAAAAGCTTAAATTGATTTGAAAACTAAAACTTCGTTGAATTTCTAGCTTTGGATTCACAAATAGCGTCAATTACGTTAGCTCGGTCACTTGACGAATTTAAAAATGAAATGTTCGTAACCGGATTTATTCAAAGTTTTATTATTGTTATTCATAATCAACAACAATTCAGTTCCTAAAAAAATCCTTCACATATATTTTAAAGTTTTCGAATTTTTCCCATCGCCATTTTACTTTGTTTAAACCTCCATGTCAGCCGTTCACATGATTCTGAAATCAACGTTAACAAAACAAATGTTTTCTTTATTAAAATATTTAACGAAAACGTGATAAAATCAAATATTAAAATATATACCAACGCAAAAACAGTAAATTCACGAGGGATGATGTCGACAGCGTGTCTGTAGACGAGCACATCAAAGTAGACCTCGTCCTTAGATCTCATCGCGCCGCTTTTTATGCAAATGTATGTAGATTGCCCTTCGTAGTGTCGGGACTGGCACCACAGACTATAGCAGAGATATTGTTAATGGAATCACATTTATTTGTGAGTGCCTCTACAGGGTTTGTGTATGGATTAAGTGATTCTTGTTTTGCATGTAGCAATGCGGCAATAATATGAGAATTGATTTTGAGTCTATATTGTGGAGAGTGTTTAATGTTTGAGCCACTTTACTTGTTAATGATGCACACCATTGATTAACGAACTTTATTTCTCTCTATTCTACTGTATTATTAAGCTTATCACGACACCGCGATATTACTAATGTATGCTGGCAAGTATTGTAGCTGTAGCTGATGCTATTGCAAAATAATAGGGTTTTTTTTAATAAAATCTGCGAGCGCCTTAGGTTTTGTATATTTTTCTGACGAAAACAAAAACGTCACTCTAAAAAAGAACTATTCAAAAAAAGTTAAAATAACATATAAATATTGTGCCAGTTCAACACCGAGACGGGCTAATCGTCGACAACAGTAGCATAACTTGCAATCTACTTCTAGATTTATTTTTGTTTCAAATGTTATTTCGGCAAGCTAGTAAGAAGCTAACTTTAATTTTCTTCATCGTCTTCAATGCGTTAAGTTACCTATGTCAAAGTGTTACAGATATAAGTTTTGCAGTGACCACTTACCGTGGTTCGTTTACTCGGTTTTTAACTATTGATTTTTAAATAAATATGTCACTTATTTTTTCTTTTTCATGAAACGGTTTTATTTTTATATCTTTTAATTTATTTTTATCTTTTACTTCCATAATCAACCGTCATCTATAATTATATACCGTTATCTATAAAACTTGTCAAATATAAAAAAATAGACCCGAAGTGGAGGAGGTTGAAAAGCTCCATCATTCTCATTTCATCTCTTGATTCCATCACCAGATCCTCCTAGTCAAATTAAAAGTCTTTATTGTTGTATTGACGTGGAAGATTAATTTATGAATGTATGTGTAATGTTTCATTACAATCAGTTCAGTTCAGAAATAAAGTTGAAAATGATTTCAAACAAAGCTAATTCAAGCTAATCAAATGGGTTTCACAAACGATTTGCTGCTCTTGAAAGTAACATAATTTATAATAAGTACGGTAACTCCTATTGTTCTTCCTTTATCTGTTATTTAAGTGTTAAAAATTTCATATACCTACGAGTATTGGTGTGTTCGCCGTATTATTAAAAATTAAAGTAATATTAAATCCCGTAAAAATTATGATTTGATGATGAAAAATATCACCGAATACCTAAATGGACTAGTCCAATAACTAGGTAAAAAACAACTTCTTTTAAGAATGTCTTCACTTCAGTTAAACTTCAATAAAAACGCAACGAAAGTAAAAATCCGTCGGAAAATTTGGCAAGCTGTTTTTGTCTCAAAAACGGTTATAAAGTATTTTAATCTTGATACCTTAACATATGTAGTTTGTAGTTGTAATATTCGTTTGCCTAAACTGTCGCACTTTGTTGTTTCTGCCTGGCTACTGAATATTTGAACCCAGGGTTATGATTAAAAACGGGCAAATATATTTTACCAAGAATATATTCGAGGAAATATTTTCACGAAGTTAGTTCGCAAACCTATTTGTTTGACGTTGTCACAATATTTTTTCGGAAAGCATTCAAGAAAGTTAGATATTATTCAATAAAAGTTCTCAAATCACGGCACTTTCATTGGGCATTCATTCTTTGACAATAACATCTGACGTCCGTGTGAAAAGTAGGTGATCCTCGGATGACTTTCGTATAGATTCTGGAAAGACATGATAAATGGATAAAAGAGAATGACGCGGGTACCATTTGTCTTTTCCACCAAAGGCAAAGAAAAAGTCCTCCGTATTTACATAATATGCGTCAGTTTAAATATTCAACCGGCATACCCAAGTTGCCAAGTCGCCGTTAATGCGAATTCAAAGACCTTTATTGCAAAACCGTCGATGGCAAAAGCGTAAGGTTTGTTTTATACATCTTTTCATGAATTACTCCGGAAGCTTGTACAATACTACCTTATGAGAATATTGTTTTGTTTTGTTATTAACTACATTGTAGCATTTCTGGGCACATTATTCTAAATTGTTTGTTCGTTCATCAATATTTCATACAAATTAATATTTTCGGCAATTATCCTTGCAGAGTGAATTTACATATCTGTGATAGCGGTCCGTGGAGTGAACACCTCCATCAAAAGGAGTCAACTGGCTGAAATTGTAAATATCTATATATATATTATATAGTATATTATGTGAATAGACTAAGAACGTTTAGTAAATATTTAAAATTTTCATATAGAGAGGAGTTGTCAAAGAATCGCATATATATTCATACACATCGCCGCTCCTTGATATTTTCAATTTAGATCGTATACGGTATAACGCATATAGCAACTCAATTCCTTTTTTTAAATTCCTATTATTCCGTTACACTTTAAGTTCGTGTATTTTTCTTTTAACATCAACATCCGAATTATCAAGACCATTGAGATATTTTCCAAGATATTTATGCAGCATGTACACATTGAAATTATAAGGTTGCGGTTGCTTTAATGTTTATATGATACAGGATACCTAAACTTATATCTATATTAGAACTAATAAGTGCTTTTGTTTTAAAGATGGACCACATTATGATAAGTAAATTTCTTTTACATGTTTACCACTATCATTAAAGTGTAAAGCTGAAAAGAAAGTTAAGTAACAACAAAACCAAGAAAAACAACACCCGCATTCTGAGTATACGTTTTTCTTTTTTTTTTCTCTCTTTTTCGCCAACGACGCATCAGATACCTTTAGTGTTGCAGTCCATGGGCGACGGTGAACACTTACCATCTGACTTACCAACAAATACCAATACCATCATATGGTTCGTCTACTACTTTGTCGATTAGTTACATAAAAACAAACATTTCAGACATAAATACATGTATTCGAATCAAAATCGTTACATGATTAATTTGTTCTATCAATCCATGAAAGTTAAAAACCTTGAGACATAACATGAAGTAAATCTCAGTATAGTTTTAAATATAACGCTAAGTAACATCGATTTGCCATCAGCATAGAGAAATATTGTATCTTTATATCTTTATAGAGAATGTGAATTAGTCACGCACAAGTTTCCTCGAGTACTGGAAACTTGGAAGACTGGGACCAAGTTTCGTATAACCATTCCTACATATAGAAGTCCACGGCATTCGACGGACAAACGATCGAAGTTTCAATTAAATTCTATACAGACTGCTTTGTATATGTACAGCCAGGAGCAGTGGAATGTATATGTTACAAGTTACTTATACTACACTAGTAGACTCGGCGTACGTACACGTAGTAACATTTCGCTCATTTGGAGCAACAATGACATAAATGCAAAATGTTAATTTTACACTACGTGATATTTAAGATTTTTTAGGAACACTAATGAAGATTTCTAACTGTTCTTACAGCTAATGAATATTACATACATATATACAATATATTATATTGTATTATTTTTGTTTCATATTCACTCCTAACGTGATTGTGGGGATGATTTTTTTGGTTTAATTAGGTCAGCTTTGCATTTTGCAGTTATGTCATTGTTGCTCCAAATGAGCGATTTGTCCCATTTTTATAACATTTCTCATCAAAGCTCAAGCTTCTATTGATTGTAGCGTTATGTTATCTATCCTATAGCTTTCCTCGGTAACTGTACTATGCAACACAAAAAGATTTTTTCAATTCGAATCTGTAGTTCTTGAGATTAGTGCGTTCAAACAAACAAACTCTTCAGATTTATAATATTAGTATAGAAATCACAATACGACGCAAGGTGAGTAAACAAGCTTACATTGAAAATTATGTAATCCATATGTTACATAGTTATGTACACATTTTTATCGACGCATGGTAAACAAAAATATGGACATAGTTATGAAACAATGTGAGGATTACATGTATATAAAATTAACCTTGTTCACTCGGTTTTGCATAGTACTGTGTACAACTTAACGTGCCCTCCGTAGTATGGAAGCGCTCAAATTGCCACTAGCGGTCACCCATCCATGCATCTCTGTCGATCCCATAGGATCGACGTGAATCGCCTGGCTATGAGCTCTGTGTTTATATTAATTAGAAACATATATTTTGTAATTGTGTATAAAGAGTGTTCTGGATTGATTGACTGTTATAAAACTTGTACTTTCTTTTGCCAACTGTGTTTAAATAAGAAACTTGTCAATGTACACATTTATGTATCTACATTTAAATATATGGAAGATATTTGAGAAAAAATTATAGAAAGAAAAAATACTATTTTAATATTTTCATTATTGTTACATTTCCTTTTTGTTTGTCTTTCTGGGTGTTTGTTAACGTTAATTTTAGAAACAGATTTGGATGAAGATGGTTTTATAAAAATGGTCACAAATTAAAAGGTACTTACGTCATAAACGAATCACATGTAAAGATTTTTTTCGTGCGTCTAATGTAGTAGATTTCCCGAAGAGAAGCGAGGGCAGTTATTAACGAAAAATATTGGCAAATCATAAAGACA